>JAQIWP010000827.1:0-19766 GCA_034695525.1 Euzetes globulus | reverse complement strand
ATTGAAAAGACTAAATGTACTGAAATATAACATTAAAATATTTTGATCCAATTTTGTGAAGTAACCGATTTTATGAACCTAATTGCCTGACCCAACCAAGTTCACAAAATTGGTACTCGAGTGTATTTAGAATAAGAAGTTTAATAGAATGTTAAAATTGAATCATTTTTAGACTTTACGTACTTTTTGAGCGAAGGACAAAACACATGATTTCGTTGACATTATTTCGATTTGAAATCAATTGAATTGTTTTTGGAGTCAATAATAAATCAATCGTTAAATCAGTAAATAATAATCTGAAGATGACTTCTGGCGGTGGCTTTACGTTTGGTACTCCTCAGCCGTCTTTGGGCGCCACTCAACCAAACACTCTCTTCGGAGGAACAGGTTTTGGCGCACAAACGACTCAGTCGTTTGGATTCGGAGGCACTCAGACGGCGCCCAACCCTTCCGCCAGTTCTTTTAGTTTCCAACCGTTCACATCGACGGCCTCCACGTCAACGCTTCCGGCTTTCGGGTCAACACAAACTCCATTCACGTTTTCAAATGCGACTCAACCGACTGCCAGCACTCAACCCTTCAATTTTGGGGCTTTGGGTGGACAACAAAGTGCTGGCACTTCACTTTTCGGTGTTCAGAGACAACAGCAGCCGTTCAGTACCTCTTTTATGGGCTCTACTTTGGGTCAACCACAACAACAGCTCCAACAGCAGCCAAATCAGTTATCTTCGACGCAAAGTCCACTAAACGTGAATATATTTGCGCCCAAAATATATAACGACGAAAGGGACGAAATGATCGCTCAATTCAATAAAGTCCAGGCCTTTTGGGGTTCGGGAAAAGCCTTCTATTCGGCATTCATGCCTCCGATAGACATCAGTCAAACTGATCCCTTCCATCGCTTCAAAACTATCGGTTACTCAGAATTTAAGAAAAACGACTCCATTGAGAACGAAGACAACAAAATCGGGGTTTTGCTGAAAATGGTGGCCGACGAGTCACAGCTTAAGACATCGCTTCTGACTTACGAACAGAACTTAAAATCGATATTACCTGCAAATGTCCTGTCCAAATTGGAAATATCTAAAGTTCTACCCGAAAATAGGGCTGTCCTCTCGCTATCAGTGACGGATCCAACCACTAATAAGCCACTGTCGTGCTCTCAGTTACAGAATTACTTCAATCAGCAAAACATCAAAAACCAATTGAATAACATTTTTATGAATACGTTTGTAAATATGGTTCCGTTGGCGCCGCTCTCCAAACAAGAACTGGAAGAATATCTGAATCACCCCCCGAAAGGTATCGACGAAAGACTATGGGCGCAGGCAAAGCACGAAAACCCTGACGCCAGTCGATTCATTCCCGTCCCACTGGTAGGCTTTGCCGCACTCAACGAGAGGTTCAAACTCCAGGAACGAGAGACAGGACAGCACAAAATGAGACTTAAAGTCATTTCTGATGAGGTGTCGGCTCTCGACAGACATGTGTTGGAAACCAAATCCAAGTTAGATGAGTGTCGGCGCAAACACATCTCACTCTCCAATAGAGTCCTCAAAATAATGATTAACCAGGAAGTGATGCGTAAAAGGGGTTTTCCTATTCAAGCAGAAGAGGATCAACTCAGAGCCAGACTGGAGGCCATTCAGTTAGAGCTGTCGGCGCCCACCAAATTCCAGGGCTGTCTCAACGAATTGATGTCTCAGTTGAGACAAATGCAAAGTCGGCACCAAATCGGTGTTTCTGTTTCTTTAGAGTCATCCCTAATGAGTGACTTAAAGACATTCTTAAAACAAGAACAGGACGGCATCGAACACCTCATCTCTATTCTCAAACAAGACATGAAAGAAGTGGAGGAAATCAAAAGTCAAAACCAATCGACCACTTCTTGATCGCAATTGTTTTAAGAGCACAAAACAATTTCAATTAATTTTTGGAGCAATTGATTACATTTTTTAAAAATGCTTTTTATTTTCAATTTATATACAATTCTTAAAATCAGTTAAAACTTCAATAAAACAAATGATTGAATGAAAGCATTGAATGGGAAGAATGTCTTATTCTTTGAACTTCCACTCCTGTCGACACATCGGACACAATTGATGGACGTGTTGTGAGTTAAGCCATTTCATAATGCAATGGATGTGAAAGCAATGGGAACACTGGCCCCACACCAGAGGACAGTCATCGCCAGGCATTTTGCAGTCCGTACAGCAGCCGTCGAAGGCATTTCTGCAAATACCGCAGTTGTCGTCGTTGGCGATCCACCTCCAAGTGGCCACTGATGTCCAGCTCTTTATATTCACTTTCATTGAAACAATTTTCTATAATTTGATCCGATTTTGATTTAATAAAATAAAAATTCAGATTTGAAATCGTTGTGACTGATGTCAATCACTTCAGTAGATCACTCATACATAACGTTACATATTAATGGGCAGAGTTTTTATTTATAAAATATGAAGAGTAAGAGGGGACCAAAAATCGAGTAATTTTGGCGACTTTTCTACTTATTTTTAAACGTAATTTGTTTTTATTGTTTACATCTTTTTTTTGTTTTGAATTTTAACTCAATTCATAGCAAACATGTGTTTAAGAAGTTATTGAAATTTAATCCTTAAATCTTTGATCAATTGATAAATAATTGGAAATCAGATTAAAGGGAATCAATTGATTCAAATGAGTTGATCGCAGACACAATCATTAGGTTCTTATATTAATTGATTCAAAGAGAAGTCAAATGTTTTCCCTTTTCTATGGTTTGTGGAAGTATTTGTTCCGCAGAGAAGAGTATTTCGTATTGATATTGGGTTTGGACAACGCCGGCAAAACCACTTTCCTCGAACAATCAAAGACAAAGCTCAATAAAAACTACAAAGGGGTTAATATAAATAAGATTACGGCCACAGTTGGCCTAAACATCGGCCGCATAGACACCGATGGCGTTGTACTTAATTTCTGGGATTTGGGCGGACAGACAGAACTGCAGACACTTTGGGATAAGGTTTGATCACTTATTGACTCATTTCAATGGTTTTAACTCTGTTTTTGTGGTCAGTATTATGCCGAAAGTCATGCCATTATTTATATAATCGATTCTTCGGACATCGATAGACTCGAAGACTCCAAACAAGCCTTTGGTTGGTTTCCAATGTCTTCACGAATGTCACATTCATTGATATCAATATTAATTTCAGATAAAATGATCACAAATGAAGCCTTGAATGGCGTTCCTCTTTTGCTTGTGGCCAACAAACAGGACATTCCAGTAATTGGTTTCACTCTTGTAATAAATTTATGATAATTCTGTTTTAGACCTCAATATCGCTGCAGAGAATAAGAGATATATTTCTGACCGGCTCTCAACTCATTGGTCGCCGAGAAGTCTATTCGGTTTCCGCCTCCGCTCTTAAGGGGTAATCAAACCATTCTTTTTTTAATAGAAAAAAATTAATATAATTTTAGGGACGGAATCCACGAGAGTATCGATTGGACGGTGCAGTCAATCAAAAGAAATAGCGTCAATAGAGCGCCACATAATAGCGACGATTAATTATTGATTTTATAAATATTTATATCTATTAAACCATTTTATTGTATTTTAATCTATTTTTAACTATTTATTCGATTTTTCAATTAAATTCAACTCTGATTATGTTCTAAAAGATTGGGCTTCGGTTCCAAATGGGTTGGAATGGGTTTGCCGTAAATAAAACAATTTTATCAAAATCTAAATTCAATTTTTATTGCGTCCATTAAGAAGATAGAATGAGATCACTGTTATTAGTGGACCTTAAGCCCAACCAATTGGTTCCTCCCTATAAGACACCTTTGCAAACATTGACTCAATGATTGAATTTTTGTTTTTGTTTTTCAGTCACTGTTTAAATAATTATGAGGACAGTAAACAAAAAAGAAAATCCTATTCTCAGAGGTAATCACTTGTTTAGAATTGTGGCTTCTCAGCGATGAGTCTCTGTTTATAGCAAATTGCTGGTTCATTATTGCACAATATTAGAGTTCAAGAACATTAGCTACCAATCGAAAGTAGAGACAATACTTGTTAGAGTTCATCGAATCTATTAGTTTCCAATTGCTTTAGTTCTCAGTCATCCTTTTTCTGATGGCATTGGCCACACTGATGGCAAGTCATTAACTACTTGACCACAACTTCATTAAGGAAACACATTAGATGAACATGTACAACTGCAAACTAGTGACAAATGTCTTTATCTTCAAATTGAATCTATTTTTAGCCCTGGACGACCATTAATTTTAATATTTTCTGTCTAGAATATTGTCAGGATGTCATATGGTTTAGCTTAGATGTGACGGGTCAGTTATTTTCTATGCGTATATTAATTATTCTGAGCTGAGATAGAGCTTATTTGGCGGAAATAATTTTGTTTTTATTTATTCTTTCAATATTTGACAGTAATATTGACTGAGAGACTCATTTAATGTATTTGAGAGAAACTAATTTTAAGCTGATTTGGGAAAAGCCTGTTATGTAAGGGTTGATAGTGTGGTTCCGCACTTTCATCTGGACTACTATTATGTTTATTTTGGTGTTAGCCCTGCTCTAAACCCTTGAGAAGTTGTTGAAGTTTGCGTTATTGTTAGTCATATGGTGTGCAGTAATGGTGTGATACCTGTCTGACAGGTTTACTAAATTAGAGGTAAATAAACTAAAAACGTGTTCGCAATATAGAGTACACACGACTCTAACCTAAAACACAAAAATGCAATTTCAAGTCATCCAATGCTATTATTGCGACAACTATTGCACCGATTGTTTTGACGGTTCAGTCGTCACTGGAATCGGTGCAGAAGAGTCCTCAGTCAGTCCTCAGTGAGAGTTCACTTGAAGAGAGTGACGAACCGATCGATAGATTAGTAGAGAGTCTGTACTACAGATGAGACTACACTCCAAGTGTGTGACTCAGTCACTGCCATAACTCTTACATTTAGTCTAAATAAACATATATTTAAAGCATTTTATTGAAGAAAATTTAAATGCATTTTATTGAAAATGTCTTTTGTTTTGCAAAATTGTCGGTCCATTCATTGGAGCTCTTATACCGTGCAATACGAATGTGAATCAAGTTTTCTCAATGTTTTTGCAAACAGTTTGAGTGCAAACCCGGTCTCAAGAAAGAGATAATATCTGAGAGAAGAAAATCGATGTTTTGTTACACAACACAAGCAGTGAATCCAGAGTTGAATGAGTAGTGACTCAACACCGCTATTCAACACAACATAAACAGTCAATCCCTCTGTGAGTTCAATACTGTGCCGACTGAACACTGACTGCCAACTAATTTCATCATTTAATTGTTACCACATTTAAGTGAATTGTGATATAATGAAACTGGATTTGAATCTTGGTTGGTGTAATATATGACCCATAATTATCTTATAAAATATGTATAGCTTTTATTGATTGAAATCCTAATACATCTGACGAATAAGTCAAATGTGTTGCTAAGTTGCAATTTATTTGATTTTTATATAACACATAATTAAATACTAAATTATATTTATTACTAATACTGTAATACATGTGAGAAAATGCAACAAATCATCTCATTCTACAAATACAGTAACGGTTAACCTAAAGTTCAATTGCTCCTTGCTATTCCCATTATTCTACTGGCTCTTCCAATTATTCTTGATATTTAAGTTTGCAAAATATGAAGCGCGAGTAAAAAATAGATCGAGTCATAAGGAATGTGCGTCTGGGAAGTGATTATCTGATCCGTTGTCATATGAAACCAGTGATGAATAATATTGTTTTTGAATGAATTTCAAGTAATGCTCCAAAAGCTTAAATATTTCTTCAAATAGTTTTGAGAAAATTGAGTACTTTTTTAAACAGTCGTCTGAAGGGAGAAGTGCCTCAAATAATGTGTAGCAAAAGGATGTCGACATCTTTCAGAGACTATAAAAGCATTAACTCCTCCGACTCGACAGTCAATGGTATCGGCTATTGAATAGACGACAGTGTCTTATGGATCAACACATCCCTGAGTTCCCAGTGATCAGTGAATGGCTAAAACAGCAGCCCTTGTCTATTCTTCAGTTGGATGCGGCCGATCGGATCGTTCTATTTATAGCAGGTATGTGTGCATGGCTCTTTTATTAACATTCAGATAGTATTGCAATCTCTGCCAAATCGTTGCCTATTTTTGTCGACCCATTCTCTTAATATGGTTATCACTAAATTCTCATCACTTAATTACATCAAAAACAATAATCTTGCTCTTTGTCCAAAATTTTTTCAAGTAATTTCAGAGTCAATACAAACAGAGTCTTCAATCAAACGCTCATTAATTGGCTCTAAAAATGAATTATTTAATTATATCTGAGAAATAATTGGTTATTGTGTTCTTTAATAAGCCATTTGATGGGCTAACCCTTTATTTACAGTTTTAATTGTGAATTGTGTAGGAATCGTATGCATGAGATTCTTGTGATACCGTATTTATAGCCTTTAATTACAAATACTGACGAATACTTCTCTTTTTCCATTATTTATTTTTCTACTTTAATATCTTCTGATCTAATGTTTGAGTAACACTGGGCTAAAAACACCTGCTATTTCTTCACTCAATTATTGCAATTCTCAATTAATAAATGAATTGACATAACATTAAGCGTTTTTAACTCTCTCTTCAAACGAGAAAACAATTGAATTCCTTTATTATTTTTTTTTCAAGGGATAAGTGTTTTTTCAAGTATTTTGTACTAAATATTGACTCTTTTTTTCTATCGGATATCTTAATTAACTTTTGATTTCAAGCAATCGCTTAATTTTTTAATGACGGGTTCTTAAGTCAGTGCCAATAGAGCCGACACGTTATCACTAATAGACTATCAGAACATTTGTTAGGCTTACAGCGAAATGTTCTCATGTTCACCGCAGGCCCCCTGCGGGGTCGGAGTTCGGACTCAATGCACTTTTACCCTGAAACTATATACGTCCTCCCTTTCCGTCTGTGCATTATGTAAATGATAGGAGAATTAGTTATCGGTGGAATTTGAATTGCGCTGAGAATGAGCCAAACCACTGCTTTTCAGAAATAATAGCAATGAAATGTAAAATAAAGAGTTTTATTAGTTATCGAAACACGTTTTTCAGAGGTTTTTCTCACAATTAAAATACTGTAATCTTAGAACTTTCAAGTTTATACTAATTCAAGTGCATTGGATTCCAACACTTACTGCAGAGCACCTGCTTCTCAGCCTTGTCTTCGGATGCGGGCTATTAGTAAACCAATTGGACCAAAAGCTTCAGCAGTTTTATAATGAATTATAATCTGATCAGCAGTTTGGCCTCAATTCAGCTGATTTCCAGTCAATTCATTGCCAATTAACTAGTTTTGTACGCCATTCTTGTTTTGATTCTTCATTTCTATAATTATCCAAAACAATACCATTACTTAATCATAAATCTATTAAAAGACTTTCATTTAATAGATTTATTCCTTTTTTAGGAACCAAGACAACTTTTATGAGCTATTCTTTAAACTGGTACAGATTAACTATTTAAAATTGATTAATTTTTTACACAAAACATTTTAATCAATTATTCGTTTGAATTAAATGATTATTGACTGTGAAAATTGAAATGTCTTTAAATTGAATGTAAAATAAGGTTAAAACAGGATTTGGTGCATAAATCTTATCAGACATTAGACACAATCAGAAACAAGTTCTGTTAAAATACATGTTCAGTAGTTTGGGTTAAAGTCGTGTTTTAAACTATAAAAACACTATTAAATTGCGATTTTGTTTGTTTTGTATTTTCATTTAATTTTTTTTAAAGGCCTGTAAATGTAATGGCTTTTCATGGTTTGGAAAAATTTTCAATGAATAATATTAATAAACTTTTTTCCAAATGACTAAGATTGGTTTATTGCATTCGCTCTGTTGTGCAAATTTTTGTCGTTTCAAATTTAGCCTTTAATTAGTGAGTCGTAAATTATTTGCAAGCTTCTAGATGAATAATTGCTTTTAATTTAAACTAATCTTATCATTGAAATCATCTTGACTTCCGGTCCACTCCTCTTCATTATGTGCTATCCTTGACCTTAATGTTATGTTTGGTCTAATTTTATTATCTATATATAAATATGTCATTTAAATAGTACTTTCGTTGAATGGCATTCATTTGATTCTCAAGTATTTGTCGGAAAGAATTCCTCATAAAATTCTTTTTATTTTTTTAATTGTCTTCTCTTAGAAACCAAATATAATTCTCTTTAATAGACTTCAGTTACCAAAAGGAATATTTCATTTTTATTATATTTTATCTAAAAGGGATGGGCAACTTTTTTCTTACTGCATCAAGGGTTGGGTCGAATGATGTTAATAAGAAGTGCCATATACCGTAATAGTTACTGTAGTTACTAGTATATACCGTAATAGATTCTAGTAATTTCGATTTCTTGCACAGTTAGAATGTGAACAGACAGTGTTGGTGTTAGCGATTTGCAATTTCAGGGGTATCTTCAAATGTATTTATTTGTTATTCTAGCGGTATTATAGTCTCTTGATCATCCCTGCTCTTATGATTAAGATTTATCTGTGATTTAAGGCACTCTTTGATCACATTTGATAACTGTGTCAGTTATCAGAATTCATTTTATTTTGTTCTTAAAATCACATTTTTAATGATTGACAGAAAAATCAGTGATAGATATTATGCAGAATTGATTTGATTTGAGACGCTTTTAAATCGATAGTACCCTTGACTTTAAACCGCGAGAATGCACTTCAAGTAACTGAAGATTATTCAAAAACACGATTTGTTTGCATTTTTCGTCATCAGTCGTTTACTGATAATTGCAATCATTGGTAAAGATTGTGGTGTCATTTGAAGAAAGGCAATTAATATAAAAAGTATAATAAAATTGCTTTTTTGTGCAGCGCTTTGTGTAATATTAGCACATCTTCTGAGTTCACTGTAAATATCATTTGCGAACAAATTCTAAGTAAAAACTGATTCGGTTTAAAGTCTAATTACTTATTGAATGGAGAATAACATCAGATCGAGTAATGCCAGGGATACTGTTATTCTTGCCGTTAGTATTATAATTGTGTGTCGACTGATGTGGAAGTTTTTAAGTCGGGTGGCGCCCAAACGGTCCACAGATGATGACCCAAATGAACACTTAACTGATCCTATTCAGAAAGCAAGTTCAAAAGAATGTCCAAAAGACAATCCGAAAGAAAGTTCAAATGAAAGTCGGAAAAAGAGTTCGAATAAAAAGAAGTCCGAAAAACAGACAAATTACTTGACTTCCAGAAAACTACTGCCCGTCAACGCAGGTATTGATCCCTCAGTCATATTCAAATCAATAACATTATACCTTATATTAGTCTTTTCCGCTCCACTCTTAACTCGTTATTCAAAAAGGGTTTAGTTTTGTTAACTCCTCTAAAGTTATTTTCGTATTACCAAAAAACAATCAGTGGATCTAATGGACTGTCTATTTACTTAATGATTTATAGGAAGGAAAGGGCGTTCACTAAAATTGAGTTCAATTGGTTTCTCAATGAATATTTAATGAAAGACTTTAACTCAGACACTCCTATTATCTGATTAAGGATTAACAGAGTTATTCCGCCAATAAGTCTGATATCAATTTTTGAAGTGTCTTCTCAAACCATTGAAAAGCTTAAAATCCATTGAAAATAAGGAATATCACAACAAATATTCACATATCGATGCTCTTTAACCCAATTTTATTGCATTTCCAGTAAATAGAAAGCAATAAATCAATTGCTTTCAAAATTAATCTTTAAAAGAAATACCAAAAACGTTTGAAAACTTGATTTTCGTCTTAGAGATGTCGATAGCTAACAATATTTCTCCTTATATTACAATTTTCCTGATTGCATACCTTTTCTACAATACTTGTTCCGTCAATCAGACATTTATATAACATATTTTTGTCCTCATATTTTAGTTGTCATGTATTTTCAAATGTCATTCCTTTCTTATGTGTAATAAAAGTTTAATTTATTGCTTTCTTCATTTTTATTTATATTTTTCGTTATTTATTAGATTAAAAATTTTAATCAAATTGTTTTTACGTTAAAATATGCTATGAATTAATTTGAGATTATTTTTGTATAAATTAATTTGATGGCTGTGTTAGTGGTATTAACCTACCAGTCTGCTATTGCCAGTCCTACTTCTGGCTGTGTGTATGTGTGCGGACAGATGGCGGGCAAAGGCCCGAAAGTGTTGCCAATCAGTTGAATCAAACAAACCAGTTGTGATTGATTGGACATATACTGTATGTCTTGTGTGTCTCGAGTTTTAGTACTTTTTAAATATCACACTTTAATAAACACAAATAGTCTTTGAAATCCCACTCAAAGCCTGAGCGCAAGGTTTGCACAATTAAATTGAGAATTCAATTCCTTAAATGGACTCTAAAACTACAGAAACAACTATTGGGTGGAAAGTTATTCTGTGCCGTCGCTAACCAATTCAATGTATTTGAGTTTTGCTGGAAAATATTTCAGTGAAAATAATTTTTCAAATGTTTACAAAACCAAAAGTAAACTTCAGTCGATTATAAACACCATTGAGTTCGAGTACAATAGCGTTACACTTATTGTAGAAGTTGTCTAATGTTTAGTGAATTTCGGCCAAAATGAATGATGATATAGACTATGACGATATTGACCCCAGTCTTCAACAGTATGAGACCAGTCTCACTGAAGCCAAAGGTCTGTATTATCTTTGTTTTGACAGTCTTAGCCTCCCGGCCCTGTCCAATACTACTGCCAATACACACAATAAACAGTGTTAACTCTGTTTTGTCGGCTCTCTTTCATTGAGTAACTCTTATTTAAAATTATTTTTTGCCGAATAAATGTCCCGAATTTAAGACAAATATAATTATCCTAACAGTCGTTGGGCACTGTTTTGGCCACAATTTAGGTCTGACTTTCCTCAAGTGTTGCGTTTGTTTTCCATTCAATGATTTCGTTAATTTTGTAATTAGTTTTTGTTTGTGTTCACTCAAATTAAAGATTTCCTGCAAATAAGTTTTTTGCTGAAAAGAGTTTTGACCCGAACTTTGAACATTTGATTCATTTTTCTGCTGAATGGAGACAAACGCCTCTTTGAATACCACATCAATTTTATCTAATTTTTTTCTATTGATTTGAATTTTTTATTATATTTCATTTGAATTAATATATCGTGAAATATATTTTTCGTTGAATTGCAAACTCATTCTGTTCTCATAATTAAGTCTAATTATATAATTAATAATAATATTTTGTTATATATTAACAGATGAAAGGGATGCCATACAAAAGAAGACGTTCACGAAATGGGTTAACAAACACCTAATTAAGGTATGAATTAATTCATTTAAGTTATTATTCATTATTAAACATATAAAATCATTTTAGAGTCAAAATTAATAAAAACAAAATATTACGAAAACTTTTGGCTGAAAACAACAGCTGTTCTCCAAATATGTTAAAAAAAATAGATTAAAACAGTTATATAAGTCTTGAATAGTTTTGCCATAAAATAATGGATTTTCCGTCTATTATTAGAAATTAATTTATTGTGTTCTCAATTTGATTAATTGCTCTTATTTTGAATCGTTAGGAAACTGGTGAACCCTTTGACCTTTTAGTTATGAATGACTTTAAAAGTTCATACATTTGGCAAACCCTTTGATTGCTTGAAAAAAAATGAAAAAATGTTAAAATTAATTCATTGGGAAGTTTTAGCTCTGTTTTAGTGAAACAATGATTTTTTGTTTGAAATGAGAAATGCTTTTTGTTCTTTGATTTATCAAAAGGAAGGGAAGGGTTCGCCAAATATTTTCTTATTTGAACGGAAAGAATAGTTAAAAGTTTGATTATGTCGGAGCTCAGGCCATCTCTTTCATGAGGAGAAGGATTTCATATTTTGCTGACAACACTCTTTTTGTTGAATATTTTATTGAATTTTTAGTGTTATTATTAGAAAATATTTCTCTTCTTTTTTTCGTTCGTTTTTATGATCAGTGAATGTATTTTCATTTCCTGAATACTTTTCAACGCAGAATACAATTCTATTACTCTTTCCGTTTGAATAATGAATTTTCCGAAAGCTTTGTATTTAAAGCTCTATTTTCGTGATTATAAGAAATAACGGCTTCAAAGAATTCAAAGCAATTGATTTGTTTAATATTTACTAGAATCAATTAACAACGAATATAATGAGCCATAAATAAGTGTCGGGAACTTTTGCCAACTTTTCAACAAATGCTTGGAAACAGAAACTTAATTATTAATGATTTAGTATTTAATTTATCTATAAATTAAGGAAAGCATTGTTTATCACATTTAATGACAAAAAATGCAATAATTTGACTGAAATAATAATTTTCTCCAAACACAATAATAGTTGCTGTCCTTCATTGTCGCCAATTTAGTAAAGAAGAGTTAGTCGTAAATATGTTATGCATTTAAGTCATGCAATTCCTGTCAATGAAATGCTAACCATATTTGTTAAGTTCCAAACACTACCGATGAGACGGAACTGTTCGCTATTTTGTTGATTATAGCAATCAAACAAATATTTATTTGATTTATTTATTATTCAAACAATTATTTAAATTAAAATAAATAGTTTGAATACATATTTCAATAGACGAGTCGAACGGATTCCTCATTAATTAGTCAAATGTTAAAACAGTTGCCATTCATTTAGTGTTTTATTCAAACGGAATGTTTTGAATCTGAAAATTAAATGATGTGAATATCCGTTGCTTTGAATTCAAGGCTGGAATAAAATTATTATTTTATAGATTAAAAATAGTCGATTGTTTCAAAATGTGTCATAAATTGTTTAAATTGGATATCAAACAATTGTTATGCTTTTTAAAAATGACTGCAAATAAATCATTCGGAGAGAAATATTGTGAAGACAATTGACTATAAGTCCGATTAGAATAGATTTCGGGTTTACACAACATTTCTGTTGGTTAAACGTTGGGCTAACAATCGGCCAAATGTTGTTGCTTTGAGACAAAGGTCTGAGCCCACGATTCCTGCGCTGGTGGGAAACAATTCCAATGCATTCTGTGCTGGCGATAGTAGGCTTATTGTGCTCTGGGGGCCAAACCATTGCCAAACCTTGTGTGCACTGACACTCCAATTGTTAATTCATGATTATCTTCATATCAAATAATAATTATATTCACGAATTGATTTGAATGAGTTTCTGTTTCACACCTGAAAGACTAATTTCCTTTCGTTTCTCACAAAACCTTTTCTCAAACTTTTCTTATTGAGTGCTCTCTTTGTCGAAGAACTTTCGATTCATTCAATTTCGTCAACAATTGACATCATTTTTTCTCATCCAAACTCTTATTCAATGCGAAGAAATATTAGTTATCTTTCTTTTTTCATTCAATTTGACCGTTCATTCACTTATGTTTTGAAAACATTTTTCCAGACATTAATTTCAGATCTTTTTGATTAAATAACTTTTGTTTCTATTTTTGACTACAATTTTTATCAGTCTTTCATTTTATTTTCCAATTCTATCTCTCATGAGATAGAGTTCAGGATTTAGTGTTAATTATGGCCACAAAGAAGTTATTTAGTATCTGATAATTGAATAATAAAACTGAGAATATCTTATAATTTAAAGTTCAAAGTATTGAATAATATGTTTGCCTTTTTATAACTTAATTATAACCAATAATAAAGCAAACAATAAGATATCACTTCAAGGATATAATTTATGACTTGGAAGACAACTAATGTGTTATCTCTTCTGTGAATCTTCTAATCTATAATTGAAAGCCTCAGTGAAGAGTAGCCATGAGTTGATTTGACATCTCTTTTAAAAGCACTCCCAAATAGGAATAAACGTGAAATGTTTTGAATCTCTTTCTCACAAATAAACACCAAATTATCGTTAAAATCGATAAATAGATTCATTAATCATCAAATGATTACATTTGAGCTTAAAAAGTATCATAAATTGCCGATCAAATGGAAATTTAATCAATTTTAATGCTCTTTATCTTTTGGTGTAATCCCTAGTTAGGAAGCGTTTATCCTGTTTCTTTTTTATATCAGGCTCAACTTTTAGATTTATTTTTTCTTTTCGTCTGGTTTTCGTTAATTGAATCGAGCATTTTATGACATTCCTTAATGACATTTCAAAACTCGAATATTCGGTTCCTGTCATTTGAGGAAACCTTTTTTGAGACTCGACTCATCTTAAAAAGGAGTCCCTGTTTTGATTTCATAACTTATAGTTCTGATAATAAGCGAGTAATTTATGAGTTCACTAATACTTTGACAACAGCTATATATCAATGTATTTAAGTTGTTCTTAATATTTGTTTGTTTATATTGGAAATTGAGTAATGATATGTTCACTAAAAATAAGATTAATTGAAATTTCAAAGTTCTCACAAAAATATGCATTCATTGAAACTTTTTCAACAAATTCTAAAACACTGTCTAAACATATACTTGATCATTTTATGTCTTTTCTAATTACTTTAATGTTTTTCAATGATTTATTAAAACTTTTATTGACTAACATTTTCTTGCTTTTCACAAAACTTTAAGCATTGGATTTACACCGAGGTATTTCAATAGTCTATTTTCTACTTAATTTCCCAACATTTGGCTCAACTAATTGTGTGATTGTTTTCTTCTTTCTCTTTTCCTCATCTAATGGTCGACAGACTTACACGTGTTTACACGTTTGTACTGAAAACTGTTCATTAGATTGCGAAGAAGTAAGTCTTCTGATAGTGTCTTAAGGCTTCTGATAGTGTCTTAAGGCTAAACCTCTTTTTCTCTCTTTTTTCAAAACTTTTTTCTCACTGAAAATCTGTTTTATTCGCTCAGACACTGAATTTAATGTATTTATTGCTAAATATGTTTCTTGTAGTCTATTTTCCAAAATTTTTTGTTGACCTCTTCTTTTTATTGCCATTTATTCCAATGTTAACTAATTTACATTTCAATAAACTTTCTTTTGCTCTGTTTTTTGCGATGATTTCCATCTCATTAATAGTTTCCTCTAACCTTGTCTTTTGATTTAATTGCTAATTCATTAAATTCTGTTTTCAATTTTATTTCAGTTTTCTTATGAAAGAAAGAAGTTTTCAAAAATAGTGCAAGTTCTCCATTTAGTTTTCACTTCATTTGAATGTCTATTGTCTTATGAATTTTTTTCAATTGAAGAATTTTAAAATGAAATTCTCATGAATTTCGTGATTAAACAAAAAATGTTTTTAGATTTCAAAATTTTTAATTGATTTTATGTTTTTTATTGATTTAAATAATAGGTTACTAAAGGAGTCGTCGATTTATTCGAAGATCTTCGCGATGGACACAATCTTATATCACTTCTGGAAGTACTTTCAGGAGAAATATTAGTGAGTATTGGCATTTATAGCATCGATTTGCATACAGGTGTCATATAATTGATTGTGATTTATGTTTTATTAATATTATTATAGCCTCGTGAGAGGGGGCGGATGAGAGTTCATATGTTGCAAAACATTCAAATTTGCCTCAATTTCCTTAAGCGTCGAAAGGTATGGATATGTCGATAGAAATGCCAGAAATGCATAAATATATTTCCGATAATTAATTAGTGAATAATAATATTTCGTGACATTTATCAATGCATGCGATCCACAGATTCCACAACTAAATGCATTTTTCCTCAAAAACAGATAAAACTGGTTAATATCAGACCCGACGATATTGTCGATGGCAACCCTAAGCTCACTTTAGGCCTTATTTGGACAATAATATTGCACTTTCAGGTTAGATATCTTTCTATTTTTTATACTTTTATTATATTTTTATAATATATTTCTAATCGACGAATGCGAATAAAAAACCATTAAATTGTGAATAAGTTTTTGTTGGAATTTTCCTGAATATAAAAAATATAAAAAAAACTTTTTTATGCATTTTTTATTTGGATGTGCTCTTAAAGAGTCAAATAGATAAGAGGCCAAACCTGAAAGTCTGGTTATGCAATGGAAGTGCTCTGCAAAAGGAGAAAAAACAGAGAAAAAGAGAGTACTTTGAGAGCAGTTTAAAACTTGATTTTCGTCATAGAGATGTCGATAGCGAACAGTATTAATGATTAATATTACCTTTTTATTGCTATTTGCGAACCCAAACCTCCCTTGGAATACCTGTTCAACGAAACAGGCATTCACTGAAATATTTACTCCACAAGTTTTGAACATTTTTTCGTAGTCAGAATACCTCTCGGATGCCATCCATTCCTCACATTTAGTTTTGCGTTTAAAACTCTATTTATTGCGATATTTATTTAATTTATTTATTCATTTGTTACATATATTTATTTGGAAATCATTTGTGTTTTTGTTCTGAATTTATCTCCGAATGTCTTATCATTTAATTTCTTATTTATGTGGTGTTTCTCAATGATGACTACCTTTGTGTAAGCAAAAGTTTCCAAGGGTTGGCCCATATATTGGTTTTATACAATGTTTTTCTACCTGCAATCAGAAGTCAAACTAATACAAAGAGTCTTTGAAGTCCCACTCAAAACCTAATGCAAGGTTTTTCACTATTTAATTGAGAATTCAATTCCTTAAATGGACACAAATCTACTGCACAGCTATTGGGTGGAGAATATTCTGTGCCGTCGTCTCACTCTTCCATAACTGTATTACTATTTAGTGAAAAAAATTAGTGGGTTTTAAATGTTTACAATCGAAAAGTAAACTCAATTTTGATTGCGTTTACAATTGACTGCAAAACAGATTGAGTACAACTGTTATACACTTATTGTAGACACGTTTAAACGTGTCATAACTCGACTGTACTATAGAACAGTTGGTGGAGAGGCGGACACTTTCCCCTCGGCCCTCAACCATTGGTGTAATCAGTTTTCGTGACAGGTTTTCATAAAATACTCATTTGATTTTGAAAATTGAAAAACTCATTCCAATGCAGACAATGTTTGACTTCTCGTTCAGAAACATCTCGTCGTCTGAGTGAAGACTCTTTTCCATTGATTTCAAACAAAACTTTTAATTCGAGTGCCTTTTCTTAGTGAATGCCATCTGATATCTGATGTGCCATAAAGTCAAAAGTCATTTATAGTTCTCCAAAGTCTTCTAAAGTTTATTTTTTGTTATTATTTTATAAATTGTTAAATTGTTTTGAATCTGAAGAACGATGTATTCGTTCATAAAAGGCAACCGACTGTTCCTAAGGGGCAGTCGTGATAAAGAAGACGCCGACAATATTGCGGACACCAGCGGCGGAAGTAACAAACAGTTAGTTCTGGACGACAGGTCGGAACAGGAGTCTATGAATTTGCAGACTAAAACTCATATGGCGTCGGCTTCTCAAGAGTCGAGAGAAACATTTACGAGTAACCGGAGTCGCAATGGCCTCAAAACGGTTCACACCCAAAGAGTAGTCCGCAAAACAACAACAGTTACGCGCGGAGAACAAAAGCAAACGCTCTCAGATATCGTATTGCAAGATGACACTCAGTCTTTCAAAGAGGTGCTCCTCCGTTGGGCCCAAAAGACTACAGAAGGATATCCTGGAGTTAGAGTCACAGACTTCACTTCAAGTTGGAGGGATGGCCTGGCCTTCAATGCCATACTTCATCGCAATAGACCTGATCTACTCGACTACCGTTCCTGTCGGGGTCGAACTGCCAGAGAGAATCTGGAAAGTTCTTTCCATATCGCCGATAAAGATCTCGGCGTCACTCGACTTCTGGATCCAGAGGACGTGGATACTCCCAATCCCGATGAAAAGTCTTTGATAACATACATCTCATCCTTATATGAGTTGTTCCCCGAACCACCCGAACACAACCCTCTCTTAGATCTCGAGAGGATTAGACGAATAGATGAATACAAAGAACTTGCGAGTCGTCTCTGCGTTTGGATGCGGGAAAGCATCTCAAGGCTCAGGGAAAGGAATTTCCCGAACACTCTGCAAGAACTGAAAATTCTTCAACAGGAGAATAATCGGTTCCGAACTGAAGAAATTCCACCTAAACTCCACGACAAGTAAAGACTGGCCTCTTCTTACAAAGACATTATTAAAATGGTGAGAGCACTGCCCGGTGGTCATCATCGCATAGAAGAGGATTATAAGATCGAAAATATTGAACATCAGTGGAATAAACTGATTACCGCTCATCAGGAGAGGGATCACGCAATCAGTGAAGAAGTGAATCGATTGGAGAAATTGCATCGTTTGGCAGAGAAACTGTTGAGAGATATAAAACAGTGTGACGTCCGCTTAGATGACATCGAGAGACAGATTGTCGAAGAAGAGAAACGCGTCCAAAGATTGCATCCATTGGAGACCAAATTCAATATCGAGAAAATCGAAGCCGAACTCAGACAAGAAGAGGAGCGCATCAAAAATATGTTCAAAGACGTACAGGCTTTGAGAGAAGGCCGCTATCATAAGGCAACTGAGCTCCACAATCGTGTTCAACAGCTCCACCAGAGATGGGCTGACATGAAGCTTGACTTCCAGACAAGAGTTGTTCAGGTGTTGGCTGACAGACGCGCTGAAGCACTGAAGAAGCCGTTGACAGAAGAAGAGTTAATTGCATCGAATCCGTCCTTTAAATTCCTTCACGAATGCATTGTTTGGGTTCAGGAGAAACTGAAAAAACTGGAAACTCTCGATTTCGGACACGACATGCAATCAGTCAAAGATCGTTTAGACCAACAAAAAACAGAGCACCGATCGATCGATCAGTTCCAGAGCAAAGTCGATCAGTGCGACCGAACTAAACAACAGTTCAAAGGCGAAGAGTATGAGGTTTACACTCGAATGTTGAATAGACTCCATAAGGGATACTCCGAACTGTTGGTCATGTCTAACAAGAGATTGAGTGATTTGGACACACTTCTCGACTTCGTCCAGTCGGCCACCAATGAGCTCAAGTGGTTGGCAGACAAAGAAGAAGTGGAAGTGGCTCGAGATTGGAGTGCCAAGAGTATCAACCTGGTGGAAGTAGAACAGTACCACAGACAGCTAATTAGTGATATGGAGAGACGAGAACACCAATTCAATGTAGTTCAGGACAGAGGTGAGAGTCTGATCCGACAGCGCCATCCGGCCACCAAATGCATCGAAGGTCTTATGGCCAAAATGCAGTCTCAGTGGTCATGGCTTCTGCAGCTCATCAACTGTTTAGAAACACATTCCAAAAGCGCAGCCGATTATCACCAGTTCTATAACGAGGCCCGAGAGTGCGACCAATGGATCACAAAAACTGAAGACAAACTCAACACAACTTATAGTAAACAGAATTTCTCGATAGAAGAGGGCGAACAGCTTCTCAAAGAAATGGCTCGACTTAAGGAAGACATCACTAGATTTGGTTCAGTTGTGTCTGACTTAGTTGTTAAGAGCAAAGATGTGGTTCCATTGAAGCAGCGAAAGGCAGCCCTTCCCCGACCTATCAAAGTTCGATCCGTTTGTCTCATAAAACAGGGTTCGGCGACAATCACTAAAAATGAATCCGTGACTCTTCACGACAATTCTCAGCGATCCAAATGGCGAGTCAGCACTTCTACCGGCGCTGAACTAAACGTTCCAGGAGTTTGCTTTGTTATTCCGCCCCCGGATCAGGAGGCCATCGATACCGCAATTGAGCTGAAAAGAAAATATGAGGCTTTGGTCACTCTGTGGGCCCGAAAACAGCACAAACTTAGACAAAACATGATTTTTGC
>JAQIWP010000826.1:0-19786 GCA_034695525.1 Euzetes globulus | reverse complement strand
TCTCTCTCTCTCCCCTCCCTCCCTCCCTCCCTCCCTCTCTCTCTCTCTCTCCCATTCTGTCCCCTCCAGTGGTGACAAACAGACAAATACAAAGACTGTCTCCCAAATAGAGGGTAAGACACAACTGAGAGAACACGCGGTTCATATAATCGAGCGGATCGGCTGACAATACTTTTTAAATTGATGGGCGGAGTCGCTCAGAATAAACTTTTTATAGTTGTCAAGAGAGCTGTGTTCGGCCGACAAATGCTTTCGCCGCCGATTCGTCCGAATAGAAGACCGGAGTATCGCACAGCACTTCACACTCTCCTCTATATGATTGAGTCAATTATGAAAACGTTTGGTTCAAAACTTCTCAATGAACTGATGTCTTCTGGTGTGCTGTCCTCACTCTGCCCTTTGGTGTATGTCAGCACTCGTCTTACTCTCGTTGAATAGACTTATAGCCCACTCTTCCTCAGAACATACCGATTTAGAACCCACTTGCGGTCTGCATATTAATGCCTTACATATGCTTCAAGTGTTTGTCAATTTTTATCTCCCAGTTGTCTTAATTGTGTCTCAATAATGTCGAGATCCTTTTTCGTTGACTCTTTGCTTGATTTGAGCGCTAATACTTCAGTCAAATCGGTGAAAGAAAAGTCGACCCACTTTATGACCAGCAAAGATACTGATGAAAAGCTGGCTCTTCGACGACTGATAGGCTTAAGTGAAGCCACTGATGTTGAGCTTGGCGTCGATTACCGCCAAATGTTCAACACAAACAAATTAGAAGTCAATCATTACGATAACCGTAAGTATATTAGTCTAATCATCATGCTCATTATTGCCTGCTTACAATAATCTTCTTCTAACAGATTTATTAGTTTTAAGCATTGAATACATTTGCAAACATTTTATAAACTATTTAAGTTGCTTTGAAAAGTTGTTGTTGGTGTGTGTGTGAGCCTATTAGCACATATCCTCTGTAAATCTCTATTATATCTTACTTTCTGATTCACTTAATAAGACATGGATTTGAAGTAAGCTTCTTTTAAAACTCGCTAAACTTTTCTCACTATCTGATCGCAATCTTATAGACTTTTGAATATTATAAAAAGCGGACAACTTTTCTACTAAACCACCCTTAATATCATCTCTTATATGTTCAAATCCTAAAATAGTCACTTTAAAACTTGAAAGAAGAATTAAAATTGAAGCTTTTAATCTTCTAAAACGTGAAATAAGTTGACAGAAAGTTTTCCAATAATTCAACTTGTTATTTAGCCTCTCTTATTATTTGCGGCCACTCAAAAGATCTATAAGAACTAAGGAAACGTTGCTAGTTATACAAAGAAGTTTGCTAGAAACTAAAATTTAATTAAGTCAACATTGAATGGCATATATTGTAGTGTAGTTGAGGGACTCTTAATAATTTTAAGAAAGTAACCTTTTCCCAAAATGAAATTGGTGACCTATATATATATACTCTTGGCTGAAATTCTAGTATTTCACAAAGTTTATTTTCTCAAACTTTCCTTACTGAAATAGAGAATGATTCTTTTAGTTTTAGTTCTTTTTTGCGTTTCATCCTTTCATTTTCGGATCTTAGACATGCTCAATCATCGAAAAAGTGTTAGTCAGCTATTTTTATACAAGTACTTAAGGGTTTCAAATAGTTTATTCTGTTCTATTTTTCAATTACTCAAAAACTGCTAGGCCAATTTCAATTCTGTAAAATGCATGTGAAAGAACAACATTTAATTTTTCATCATAGAATTTAATAGGGTAACTTATTAAGACACAATTAAAAATGGAATATTTGCAAATAGTTATGCAAATATCAACAGACTTCATTAAAAGAACTACTTGATTTATAGCCCTGGGTTTATCTTCAGTCCGATTTTGAAGGATTTTATGTCAAATTAATGTTCAACATGTCCTCTTTTTAAAGAATTTTTATATTTGCCCTAGTTCTTTTAATGAAGTCTGATATGGCCTTTACAACTTTCCATTTTGCATTGTTTTTAATAAGTGACTCAAATAAATTCTATTGTAAAAATAAATTGAATGTCGTTGTTTATGCTTCATACAGAATTCAAATTTGCCTTGCTGTTTTTGAGTAATTGAAAAAAAAACAAAGCGGAACAAACTTTTGAGATACCTAGGTAGTCTATTAGCATTGGGGTTAATCAGAACAATCTGGCAACTTTTCATAAGCATAAAGTTAATGTAACGTTGAGTTAAAAATTCAATGATCTAATGTCACATATTTAGTGTAATCAATGAAATCATATGAAACCACAGAAACAGTCATCTTATAACAATTATTATACTTTTACGATATATAGGATGTGAATTATCGCCGATGTCTTCAGAGTCGGACAGTTCTAAGAGATGTTCGCGACTGAGGACAGCATTCACTTCCACACAAATCGTTCATTTGGAACATGAATTCAATAAAAATATGTATTTATCGCGTCTTCGAAGGATAGAAATCGCACACTATTTGGGTCTGAGTGAAAAACAGGTCAAAATATGGTTAGAATCTCTTGAAATTGAAATGAAAATCCTATATTCTGTTGGAATAAATTGTGACTGATGTTAATTATCAATCATAGGTTCCAGAATAGACGCGTCAAACAGAAAAAGGAAATAATTGTCGATAAAAAAGTCAAATTAGGGTCGGAACTGATGACAAACCGGAGCTGTTCTTCCAATACATGCAAATGTCGATGCAGTCAGAAAGACATGGATTGTGCCGACAGTAGCAGTCATACAACGGACATTAAAATCGGTGATAGCATTGTGTGCACCAGTGGTGGCACTGCAGCCAACACTATATCCAATATCGCCACCAGTAATGCCTCCAATATTAAGGCCAATAGCAATAATAAGGGCATTAATAGCTATGGCTGTGACCAGTGCTAAACTGCACTTCTATGTGTGATTTATTGGATCCATTGTGACAATAGACTGCTAGCAATGGCCTGTCCTATGATTGATGACCACTATTTTGCTCAACAAAACTATTGACTTTCAAATACTTTTGTTGACAAACAACGCGATATCTGAAAGACTGTGAAAATTCAATTTTCAAACACATCAACGCTTTTCAATGATTATATTCCAAGTATTTTTTCCATGCAAAAAATCACCTATTTAACTTTATACATTATTATATTCATTGTAAAATATCGATAATTTATGTGTTAATCATTTTATTTTCATTCAATAACTCAAACAAATTGAAATCCATTCATATGACAGGCGTTTGACATATTTTTGGTCGAAATTTTCTCTACAAAAGTGAAAATTGAATAATAATTTTGAATTAAAATGTTTTAAAATATGATTTTGTCTATCGATCTGAAAATTATGGATTATTTTTGCGATAATAATAAAAAATGTGACAAAAAACTATTGAGAAATGATTAATATTGAAATTTATTCTGGTGCTTGAAGTGATTTTTCAGCTTCAGTTGACCCGTTCCTCCTTCAATGGATAGGCCAAACATTGAGACATCTGAATGAGTACTTAACTTTTCAATTGTAAGTCAATGGCACAGCACCTGCCCATACACTCTAACCGAACTTCTTTTAGCCTAATCTTTATTAGTCTATTCCTGGCCATTGATATTCCAGTCGAAGACTTATTATTATATAACGACTCAGAATAATGAGTCGGTTATATAAATCCACTTCAAGGCTGAGAAGAGTTTGCGGTACAGTTATTGACACTTTCAGGCCATTCATAACAATGAATTATCGACTTAATAAAAGGGGTACGGCTTCAGTGCACACGTGTGTGTGTGTGTACTCTTAAAGGGTTCTCCTCGCCATTGACTTTTGGCCACATTATTCAACGATCAGAATAATTGTTTGGCCAACAATTTTCTTAACCCTCCAATCCTTTGGAAACAGTTATTATGTGTGAAAAGTAAACTAATTTATTATTTAATGTTCTGGAAAAAGACTGAATTATATAATATATGAATATATTATTCGTATAAATAGTGTCTGTCAGACAGAATCGGCGATAAAATCGTATTCAGTGAACGTTTTGGTCTCACTTTCGCTGCTATTAACACTTTTTTTCGCTCCGAGTATTCAAATAATCAAAAGAGTTATTGAATAGTAAATGCTGTGTAAACACAAAATAAAGGGTTTCCTCACTTGACGGCAGCTGCCTTCTCCTTTGGGTTATCCGATATGCCTTGAATCAACTGAGTCGTTACCAATTTAAACAGGCTCATTTAACTTAATCTAGTAATAATTCAAACGCTAACTTTCAATAATGGATTAGTTTTGAGCTCCGATTCAACAGATTTCAGATAAAATTTGTTTTTATTTTTAGAAATTTCGATAAAAACAATGTTTGATATCAACTAATATTCAAAAACAATTATAATTCCAGACTTTTTTTGATTATCATTACGATTAAGTAGAGAATGAAAGCGCCCACAGATATATAGAGAGTGATTAATATGACTCTACCAACCATTTGCTGGGAATCCACTATGAAAACAACCGAATGATCTGAAATCAATAGGAAATTATGTCAGTTTTTGTCATAATTCTGTCAATAGTTTTACATACAAATAGCAAATGCCAACCAAATCAATGTCCAGACCAGTAGATTAATGGCGTTCCCAACGATCGTTATCTGAAGCAAAACCTTTTCTCTGATAATCGCATACAAAGCTATCAATGAGTCCAAACATATTGATATGAAATAAGCCAACGAAACCAATGTATTTAAACCGGATATTATTTGAAGCAAATGAATAACTTTTGTTACAATCAGACTCAGGACCAGAGTTACGGTAAAGGATAGCTTCTTGTCCTCAATGGTGACCACATCCTTCAGATTATCTGAAATTTTACCCATTGATTAGTTTAAGACTTTGGTTAAAATTCAAGTTTTTTAATACAATTTTCATTTTTTTGAATCTCAATTCACGAGAATTTTTTAGATAATAATTAGTTATAAGAATATCATAATTTGAACATATTTTTATGCCATCCAGAACATTCTAGTTTGTGTAATTCCATACCAGGATATTATTTCTATAAATCGGATTATGTAATAACCAGATATTGGCTCAGAATTAATTGAAATTGTATTTTAATAACAAAAGAGCATTTCTATTCGAACAAGTTAATAATGCTGCAATAAAACGGATTTGTTAAATGTCATCGACTTAGGTTATGACAGAAATGATGCAAAGTATCAAGTTACAACTACTACCTAAATTACCGACATTCTCTACCTAATGTCAAAAGTCGTCAAAATTAATGGAAAAGTTTGTTTCATTTCATTTAACCATGTCAAATAATCTGGATTCAATTAATTTAATCTTTAAAAAATAAATTGAAGAAATCTGATAGGAATGAAAAGGTTACCAATGGGGTTTTATAAAAATTGTTATATAATTAAATAAAAAACAAAGTCTTTGAGAAAATTGGATGAGAAAAATTAACTTTGTTCAGGTGCATTTGAGTCGTCATTATTATTAATTATTCATTAATGAGAGACAAAAGCGAAGGACAGACATGTTTGACAATTAAACACAGTGGAACACTAATGAATGAATCCCAATGTTTCTTGGTATATATTTAATGATTGCAAAATTATTATTTTTTTTTTCATTGATCGAAAATTATATTTACATTGAATTGAATAAAAAAGTTTGACGTATTTCTCCAAAGTCAAGGATCAATCTGTTTGTGAAGGTATGACAATTGTCAGCCTTGTTTTCATTCATATCCTTTACAATTTCAATGCTAAACCTAAAGCATAGCCAAGGGGTTAAAGGAAAGTACTTTTCTTATAATTAAAAATAAACATTTTAATAAAAATTTATCTATTCAAACAAGCAATTCTTTACCATTTGAATAAATAAGCGGAATATTGCCAAGGCAGATGACTCATACCATTGTCTGTTTAGTGTCTAATTTAAAAGTGCAACATTATAAATAATTAGTGGTGTAATTATAGCTCAATTTAAATAAAGATAAAATACTTTTTGATGGTAAATATCTAAGGAATGTGCGTGGTAAAAGTGACTGATATCCGAACAGTAATGTTTTGTTAGTTTTCTCAACCCTATGTGGGGCGAGCTCTACATTGGTAAGCCTTTAGCGCAACCCTGCTGGATCACTTTCACTACTGGTATAGTTTCTGTTTTTTTCGCGTGAAAGTAAAAAATAGATGCGAACCACTTGCTGTGAAGTCTGAGGACAGGGCTGTGAAAAGAGCCAGTCTGAGGACAGGGCTAATTTTAATGTATATTCATAAAGTTATTTAACTCTATTCATTGCATAATTCAAAAGCATTAGAGAAATGGGAACAAGGAAATTTTTCAATGATAAACATAATGACAATTTATCTAACTATCATTTCCTCAAAGAAATTAACGAAATTCAGGTTAACAATCGACCATGATCATGAAAATTAAGGAAAATCCACATTAGGTTACAATTGAATTGGCGTTAAATTTAGAATTTTATCTATGCACTTGTCAAACAGTTGATCAAGTAGATTTAATTAACAAGATTTCCAATCTATTGGCCTTCAGATGTTTTTTTGAGCGCAAAATCAATTGCACGAACATTTGCTCACACTCTCTTGTGCTGAGCGCTTAAAAGTACAGTTAACTCGCGATTCTTTATACAATAAATGCTATACATCTATATGTATTGAATTTATATATATATGAGTGCATATATATTATATATAGATATCTCTACAGCACTGCAGTAATAACTGTGTGTTTACTGCAATCCCTGAGCGTTACTATGAATAGAGAAAGAGAGAGAACCAAAAATAGTGGCATTGCGTCGTTCGGTAGAGGAAAATGTCGGCACCGAATGCATAGTGTGTTACTAACCATAATCACAATCAAGTGTTTCTAAATTCAATTCCCTTTCAAATGGCTCTCTATTGAACACAGCCAGTGCTAACCCCTTCTAATCAATAAATACATTCTGTGCGTCAATTGTGCTAGTGTAAATTCTGTCAAAGTTATTCTCTCTCAACAGAAAATGAAACAAGCTAGTTTTCAGCTGGAAATCAACAAAGTTTATTTTGCTGCTTCTGATAAATCGCCTGAAAAAAACACTTGAAATCTGTTATTTAATTCACTCTTTTTTTATATGTGAATCATTTGAAACACACACTACTCTCACACTCTTACACAAGAACGCCAGTGCAAAACTTACCAGTGAAAGTTAACTAATTTTATTCGTTATTACGTTGCTCACCGTTAAAACCATTATAAATGTTATTAAGATTGAGCCAGTTTATTTATAAACAAATATGTGTCTGAGAAATTAATTTTTGACTTTGTGTCAAATGAATGTGTCATTAGTCTAAAAATAGACTGGAAATCGATATTCTCAGCGAGGAATTAATATAGTGGTCGGCCCTACAGAACACTGTGTGTTTGTGTGTGAAAAAACTATTAGAAGTTTATCCACAGAATTCTTGTGGATATTTGTTGGGTCCGACAAAACAACTTCATTCCAGGCCTCAAACGACCGCCGAAAAGATTTTTCGGTGAAGTATGAGTTCAATGAATTTTATAGCCAACGACAGCAGTAGTTGTGGCCGTGAAATGGCGAACAACACACAGAATTCTGTTGTCAATCCGGCCCTTCAAGAACAGCACCTACAGTTCCAGCAGCAGCTCATCCAATTGAAACAACAGCAACAACTACAGCAACAACTTCTGCTTCAGCACTTCCAACAACAGCAGCAGCAGTTGGCCGAACAGCACGAGAAACAGCTTCAGGAAAGAATTCGGGTAAATAAGCGCGCTCATTTTACTTGTGTAATTAGGCTTTACCTCAAATTTAAGGCCTTTCCGTCAAATATCGAATCAAAAGGACTTATTCCAAAATGTCTGCATTTGTTGCAGGATTATTTAGAACAGCAGAAAAAATTAGAGGATGAGCAGAGGGAGAAGGTCGAAAAGGAAAGGGTTGAAAAGGAAAGGCTGGAGGCGCTTAAGAAAAAAGAAAAACACGAACAAAGCGCTATCGCTTCCTCCGAAGTGAAGCAAAGGCTCCAGGAGTTTGTGCTCAACAAAAAACAAAGAGAAGCGGCCGCAGCCCACAGTGCCAATAATTCACCGCCGACGCCCGGCGGCTCCAAACACTGGTCAGTCCACCCATTGTTCATGGCCTTTCAGTTTTTAGTCAAAATATTGAGAGGAATTGAGGGCCAGAATAAGAGAAACTAAAACAATGTTTCATTTTCAGGCAACCGATTATCGGCAAATATGAGAACGACTTTCCACTTCGGAAGACAGGTAAGGCTTTCCCATATCTTTTTGCCAATTTCTCTGTCAATCGATTATTGTGAGAGCAAACTATGAGACTTTCGGACAAATGTCAAAGAATATTCTTCTTTGCAATTTCCTCGATATAATATGAAAAAGAGGTCAACTCATAGACCGAAAGATGATTTGTTTTGTTGATTACTAACCGCTCGAAACGACTATTGATTTAACTGACGATTAGTATTAAAAAATATGTTTTTTTTGATGTGAATTTTGATCGACTAATGCTTAGCACGTGTTTGTTCCTTGTCTTCGGAATAGCCTCTGAACCCAACCTAAAGGTTCGCTCTGTGCTGAAGGCCAAAGTGATTCTACGACGTAGCTCACCCTTGCTCAGGCGAAAAGATAAGGCATCCCCTCTGAAGAGGAGGTCTACGCTCACAAGTACGGCATGAATGCTATAATAATCATATTTTAGTTTAATTGATATGTTTTTATCCAAAGTCTAAAAATAACTTCACTTTAATTATAGCTTCTAATTAACTACTATTCAATTAAATATAAGTCCAATAATGTTAACTATAATTTTACTTGATAATCGATTAATTGAATTGAATTGAATTGGATGAATTAAACTAACCATTTAACATTTATAAGACTAATGTTTCGCTAAAATTAATTAATTTCACAAATTTATTTATAAACAGCTGTTTTCTAAAAATATTACTTTTAAATTTAGCTTGCTAAATAATATTACGCAAAACTTATTTTTTAAACTCCAAATATATTTATAATATAATATTTCAATTCTAATTAATTAGCTCTAAAATTACGAAATTTTTTTCATTTCGATTATTAATTAATATTAATTGAAAAAATAAGAATTTTCCAATAATTGATTGATTTTGTTAATCAGATGGCATCTCAAGTAATGGTATTCCTGAATGTCTGTCTGAATCACCTCCCAGTGGTTCCAACCATTCAAGTTTTCAGTCGAGCGCTGGCAGTACTCCTATACAGGAGGTTTGTCTTTATATCTCAATTATTTAATAATTATTGCCTCGAAAATGTTATTATAGATAGCTTATAAATGTGAAAGCTCGTCATTAAATTATTCGATAAAAACGCTTGAATAATTCTAAAATTAATCTTGCCTCAGGCAGTCCTTATTAACGCTTTTTATTCGACCAGGAACATAGGAAACTATTCAAAATTAAATAATAATGTAAATTGGGTTATAATTCTACAGAATAAGTATATATAGCTTTTGATTCCTATTTTAAAAATACTCCCATTTTTGTGGACTGACTCAAACTCAGAGAATACGACAAAACAGTGTATTTTTAGAAACAATTTCGGTTCTAAGAATAGCAGTGAAATAATTCTGTACACAACGCTCGACGTCTCTTAGCAACACTTTTTTAACTCTACTGTCGTTACTCAACTCAAGGATAGGGAGAGGGAAAGGGGAGACACAGTATTGCGAGAGAGACTATTTTTGAAATCATAGTTAACGACAGTAGAAGAGAGAACGAGTGACTGGGTTAGCGAGAAGACAGTGTGGGAGAGCGAACCGGGGAGGGCTCACGGCATCCAATCTGTTAGTGCAAGAGAGAGAAAGTGGGAGACTATTAGAGAGAGTCCGGGGAGAGAGTGCTGTGTAGAGAGTGAGAGTGTGCGCCAAAGGTCCAAAACAATGTTATTTTTGGTGGTATTTATGGGTCTAATAATAGCGATGGCATAAAATAAGTTCATAAAAATTTCAGTAAATCTCGATTTGTAACGATTGCCAAATGATTTTTTGAAAATTTGGCACAACTTTAGTACAACTTTTTACTAATTTCAGTATAATATATGTATTTATATATAGCCTGCCCAGTGCACAGTCAATAGTGACGGTTAGCCTTGGCGCTTTTCTGGAAAATACTAATACGAGATAAGAATATAGCCTTTTCTTTGATTCTCTCTTCAGTTTTTATCTCATGTGAGGTAAACTCCGTCAGAGAATTTGCACCAATCAATTGACATGCGCTTCAACTTTGAGCACATAAACAAGTTTTGTTATCACAAGAGTAGAGCCTATTTGTCACTATTTATATTATATATTATTTTTAAAAATGTTTGAATAAACAGAAATAATCATATTTACAAACATGCTATCTATAGTACTACCGACCGGGGGTATCCAAAGGGGTTGCACCGCTCTAACGCCCTGTCCAATTAGTCGTTTTAATAGTCCCTGTTGATAGTACCCCCGCTAATCCATAAGATTGAGCTAAGACGCTAATTATCTGAGGCTTATGCCATTTTTAAAGAGATTTTTAGTAAATCCTATTGAAGTTATCTTTAAAATGTGCTTAAAATACAAGAAATTCTTGTTATCAGCCAATAATTGGCGTCATTTTGGGAAAAATTTTTGATCAAAACAAAAGTGGTTTTATTTAATCGACAATTTTGATAAGAAGGGGTGCATTCGTTGATCCCATCTATACATTTGGCACAAAGTCCGGGCTATAAAAATCTTCTGATAAAAGGATCGGGTGATCCTTATACAAGTGGTGTGAAAACGCCCGAGGATGCCCAAGGGGGATTCCACAATAATAGGAAATTTGTTAAAATAGAATATTTCGAGAGAAGATTAAAATAGCCACTGGGTAACACCTACGATAAAATTAACCGCAAACCGGACCCATTCGTGTATTCCTGAATCATCTAAATTTAAACTGATTATAATCTTAATCTATTTAAAACAAAAATTGTCTGCCGTTCCGTCTATTATAGGAATTTCATTAAATAAGAGCTTTTCTTAAGAAACATAAGTGTATTAAAGGAAAACTGGAATGAGCCAGGCAAAATACTACTGATTATTAGTGGTAGTAAATATAGTACAAAGAAGTACATTTAATCGATAGTTGATCAGCAATCTTTAGACTTGTAATTAGCTCATCCCATGATTCAGACAAATAAAGTTGTTTTCAAAGACTTTATCTCTTAGTTTTGTTGACTGAGGGAAGACCTAAACTCACGAGTATTTCTCATAACCGAAATAATTGAGGTTTTTTGAACTAAACACTAAACAAATGAAAGGTTTGTGTCGGCAAATTTAGGTTACAAATTATCTGTAAAATTTTCCTTGTTGATTTGGATAATTAATTCATAATAATGTTTTGCAAGCAGGGTAATTTCCCAAGAATGAAGAAGGAAATTCGATATTTTTCTAATTTGCATAACAAACAAAAAACAGTTTACATTAAGCTATTAAATAACTTTTCGATGAATAATGATGATCCAAAATAAAGAATACTACTAGCTGACATTTAATTAAAATTGACCATCAATTAGGAGCCGAGTCAATCACCATTCAGTTCATTGAATCAGGGCAGTGTTTGTGACCTTACGCTTTATTCATCGCCTTCACTTCCAAATATATCACTGGGAAGACCTCATGTACCCATCACAACAGCCAGTGCATCAGTGGTGAGTTCTTCGGAGGCACACATTTTTATGATAGATTAGTTTGAGTTATGCAATGACTGGATGTGCTCTTAATTACTCAGAATATTGATCGACAAATCAATTATTAAAAATAATGTTTGGCTTTTGAATAGCACTCGGAGTCAGGAAAAGTGATCACATCTGAAGCCCAGATGCGAGCCCTGAGATTCGCGATGCCATTGAACCCAATTCACAGTCACCACTCTCCGCACAGTACTCATACCTCATCTGTGCTGCCATTCTTTCCTTCATTGCCAGGTATTTATAAATGATTGAAGTGTGTGACCGATTTGATTGACATTCCGTAGTAATCGAAGGTGAGTTCACTCCGCCCACGAGTCCCGGCTATATCCAGCAACAAATGAAGGTGCTGGAACAGACCAGAAACTCACAAACAATAGGAAGCACAATGTCTGGCGGCGCCACAACAGTCAATTCCATCACCACTTCCGCTATTTATCCGTATCCGCCCGGAAGTGTCATTACTGATTCACAGGTAGCACAGGCTCGCCTTCAAAGGAGTCTTCAGCGGCCGTTAGGCCGGACACAAAGCGCTCCGTTGCCATTAGGCCATCCGATGCTACAGCCGGGCGCTCAGGGAATCATATTATCGCCACAACAGAGCGAACACTACTATCGCGAAAAACAACTCTACGAACAGACGCAGAGAAATCTCGTCAAACAACACATCCGTCAAACTGTTCTGACCCGCGCCTCATCTAAGACCCAAGTCGTAGAAAACGTCGAAGAAGAGACAGAAGCGGCCGTCGCTCAGGAAATGAAGGACACGCTGTCAGAAATACGTGACACTCCTCTGTCGCCAGTCATTAGTGCTGACGAAGTGATAGACTTGACGGCCGGCCACAAACGGCTCTCCATGTATGACAACGAACTGCTCCGACAGCAGAGAGAACGCGAGGCATTCCTACAGCAACAAAGAGACATTATGTCACCCAGGGGCTCATATCAGGCTGATACTCCAATAGTTAGTCATTCTAGGCCTGGCCATCATCCCCATCCCAATCGACCACTATCCAGAACGCTGTCCAGTCCGTTAGTGACCCTCAGTCCTAATGGCTGTCCGGAGCCGTTGACCGCTTCCACACGCCATATGTTTACCACTGGACTCGTTTACGACAGTCTAATGCTTAAGCACCAGTGCATTTGTGCCGACAATTTCCATCACCCGGAACACGGCGGTCGTCTCCAAAGTATTTGGGCCAGACTTCAAGAGACCGGTTTGGCCTCCAGATGTGAGGTATGCGTCAAATGGCCTAACATTTGTCCCAAAAGACTAATGACTTGTTTGCAAACAAATAGAGAGTCCGTTCGAGAAAAGCTACGTTAGAAGAGATCCAATTGTGTCACAGGTATGACACCCCCAACCATTGACTGTCATTAATGTTCAACTCATGATTCGCTTGTGGTTATAGTGAGGCCTATACTCTACTCTTCGGAACTAATCCATTGAACCGCCAGAAGTTGGACGCATCAAAATTGGGTCAGTGTTTGGGCTTTCATTTTGGAGACAATTGCTTTATTACCTCCTTTGTTGATATGTTTAGCTGATCTGCCAATAAAGAGTTTTGTAATGCTTCCCTGTGGTGGCATTGGAGTCGACTCAGACACTACTTGGAATGAGATGCATACGGCCGGCGCCGCCAGAATGGCCGCGGGCTGTGTCATCGAGTTGTCTCTCAAAGTAGCCACAGGTGAATGCAAGGTATTTCTATTGTCCATTGCTTGAGTCGAATAGTAATGTCTGACCTGATTTGACAGAACGGGTTCGCAGTGGTGCGGCCACCTGGAAGTCATGCTGAGCACCAACAGGCGATGGGCTTCTGTTTCTTCAACTCGATTGCAGTCGCGACCAAACAATTACAGCAGAAGTTCAAAATGGAGAAGATCCTGATTGTTGACTGGGATGTCCATCACGGCAATGGTCTGCAACAGATCTTCTATGACGACCCCCATGTGCTCTATATATCATTACACCGCCACGACGATGGTAATTTCTTTCCCGGAACGGGTGATCTCCATGAAATCGGCATGGGCGAAGGAGCCGGTTTCAATGTCAACATCGGGTGGTTTGGTTCGCTCAGTCCTCCGATGGGTGACGCAGAATATTTGGCTGCTTTCCGATCGGTTGTTCTGCCGATCGCTAAACAGTTCAATCCGGACATAGTCTTAGTCGCCGCCGGTTTCGACTCAGCCGCCGGACATCCGCCACCTTTAGGCGGCTATCAGGTGACGGCTGATTGTTTCGCATATCTCACTCAGCAATTGATGGCTTTAGCCAATGGCAAAGTAGTTCTTGTTCTGGAAGGAGGGTATGCTTTGCATCAATATCTGTCAAACTATTTGGTCATTGATTTGATTTGATTTCAGTTATGATTTGCCTTCAATTTGTGACTGTTCTCAAGAATGTGTTTCCGCTCTTTTGGGCGATCAGTTGAATGGTCTCAAGGATGAAGAGATGACAAGAAATCCGTCTCCAAATGCAGTCGAACTTCTAAACCGAGTCATTGCCATTCAAGGTATGAGTAATTGTACTTGACTTGAGACTTATAGTCTTGGTCTTACCCAGGTGCTCACTGGCCAATACTGAGACGTACGGCACATCTCATCGACTGTAACTTTATTGACGCTCAACGAAAGGAGAAGGAAGAGTGCGAAACAGTTAACGCTTTGGCCTCTCTTACTGTCAGACAGTCCTTAAAGTAATTTAATTAACTTTACTTTTGTTTAGAATTCTTATCTGACTTTCAATTGCCTTAACAGTAGTCCCCCCGACACGAATCGGGCCAACGAAGAGCCTATGGATGAAGACAACGATAAGTGAACACAATTGAGAACAGCCTACAAAAGTGATGGTAAAGAGTAGATCACAATATGAAAGGTGTGATCACTTGAAAGACCACTAAATACAAACAACAGTTCAGTTAATCAACAATTCGTTCTCTGAATGTCTTCACTGAAAAAAAAACCAAAAAAGCCTTCAGTTTATGATTTGTTGTTTCGTTTATTTTCTCAAAACTTTTATACTCTCAATCGAAATATTTTTAGACTAAAAGCAATTCAATCGCTTAAATGTTAAGGTATATCAGCCCCGATAATAAGGCGGGACATCCATTATTGAAAAAAAGCCGAAGGACTGGAAGATATTAATCGTTTTGAAACATAATATCAATTGAATATCGATTTTGTTGTTAATAACCGAAAAGCGTTTAATATAAACGACAAATTATTCGATTAATTACCTAGGTAGTCTAAAATCGATGGAAGAGTGCGAAAGAGAGTCTGTGCCATATATAAAAGGTATGCCTTTAAACACATACCAAAGCATTTCCAACAATCGATTCATTGCCTGAAAGATCAGATGATTTCGGGTTTTATTAATGATTTATATATTTTTTTGCTTAACTTTTATTCTAAAACATAAGAAAAATACTACACTTTTGTTACGAAAATGTTTTGATTTTACAAATCTATTGGCGATTATTGATAAATGTCTTTAAGAAACAAATTAATTGTAATAATTAGCGATTAATTCGTATTTATTATATTTGCGATTATTTATCCGATATATCGGAGTATTTATATGAAAATTGAGGGTCAATTCAAACGATGTCATCAAATTATTATAGGAATCAGTCATCTTTTCGTCTCATATTTTTCCATTTGATCCGAGCAAACAAAAAAGGTTTCAAAAAAAAAGTTTAAATTTATTCTCCATTTTCTTCGGTCTGATGACAAGTTATGTCAATTATTACCACAAAAATGTCTTTTAATACACCGCTAACTTATTATTCGATATTTATTACAAATGTCTCATCAAATTTTACCCTTTTTGATAGCCCTTGGTCATATTCGAAACTCCACTCTTTTTCTATTTTCAACATCACTTTACTCTTGTTCTCGAAATACATTATCTATTAATTTATTTCTCAACACTTTTTCTCTCATTTTTTTCTCTCAATTTTCAACTTTTTTACGAATGAATTTGTGAAAGTAACTTAGATCAATTATCTTGGTCAATTATTAAACTGAATATTATTTGAATCAGAACAGAATGACTGACCCCTTGCTTTTCGCGGGAATAGTAAATAACGTTTATTATTAAAGAAAAATTATTAATGAATTCTACTTTTTGTTCGAAAGAAAAGGATCTTGTGAATAATTCATTTTTTCGGAAAGGTTTTACAAAGTTGTTCTGTAGTTTGATGACTGTATAATCTTGTTCAATTGAAGAAATCTAATCAATCAATTCTAGTCACGAGATTTTCGGTGAATTGAATTAAATTGAGATTAGTTTTCGAGCCATGAGTTTAATATTTGTTTGAATTTTTTGATAAATTTGTAAATTTGTTTAAAATTATTAAATATTTTATTTTTTGTAATGAATTTAAGACAAAAATAGGGAATAGAAGACCGGTTTTTCTAATTGGCAAGGGCAAGGGGTTAGCACAGATTTTTGAAGTTAACAATAATATTAGTTTTTGACTTTAAATTAAATGCTGGGATATGAAATCTCCAATTGACTCAAATCAGGGATGTGCAGGGACTATTTGAACTCTCTTCAATTAATCCAGGTTATTTTCTTGAATTAAGTATTCTTGAAGCTAATCAACTTAGTGTAAAATAGGATAAACTATAATTACTTGTAATTGTCCTTGCACATCCTTAAAAATAATGTTAAAATTAACGAGAATGCAAACCTGTGTTGTGTTAACACTGGTTTAGTTGAGCACAGAATATGTTTTAAAAAAAGTTGTTTTGTTGAATATCTGAACGAACGATACGTTTGAAAGTCTACGAGAAATATGTTTTAAAAATATTTATTAATTGTTAATTGAATTTGAAAACTGAAGTGTATTTTTGTCGAAACGAAAGAAAGCAATTAATTTATTTGACAAAAACAGTTGACACGAATATGTTTTTAGTGCCGCTTATGAAACGGTCGGTGCCTTAAAGTCTTTACTTTCGGTTTAGGCATCGGTTGAGCAGAAAATATAAAATAATGTTATTTCAAATTCAATATTATTTGTTTAAATACAGTGATTGACAATTCGTTGAAACAAACAAATGAATGAAACATTTTGCGGTTTCTTTGTATACATTTATATATTTTAAAGATTACTATTAATTGACTTTATTTTACTGTTTATAATCATTAATGTCTAGTCATTTGGTTATACATCACAACAGATATGTTGAGACGAAAAAGCAAAACTTAAACTCATGTTAATTATAAGCTCATAATTTATTATTAAAGTCTTCATCAATGAGAACATGAAAACTGTTTTATCACGAAATACCAAAAATCATATAATTTTTGCCGTTTAGTTGGAAAAATCATTTCATAACTATTATTATAATTATTATAATTGTAAACATTCATTGATTTTAATGATCGATAAGTTATGATAAATGAATTGATTCATAAATTGTTATGCCGTTTGACTTTAAACAGAGGTGACCAGGCCTTTTTTTGTTTAAACATGAAATAGAATATTAATGGCTAGGTGAATCGATTGAAACTCCATATGAAAACTTGAATTGGATGCAATTAGTCAAGAAACTAAGAAATTCTAACTAGGTTAATTTAAACTAGAAAAGTACTGGCCATCCATGTTTCTAAACCAAAAATTATTGATTGATATTTTTTAGTATTTGTTCTTCGATTGTCTCCGATATTTCTTAGAGAATTGAAGGAAAAAGAACTAAAAAAATCAAAGAATGGATAGAAAATCGATTAAAATCCGTTTATTTAAGAATCAATTCCCTTATATTTTGTGAACGAAATGCGAATTCAATTGAATTTATTATTTTCCATATCAGTAAACATAAGTGAAATGGAAATGTTGTCAAAAATAATAAATTTGATTTTGAGTCAAACGGTTTGCTCTGACTTCTAGTGTATTGTCATTATTTGGTCTAATGATTACATTAACACTTCTATTGAGTTCATCTTTATTTTTATTATTTCGTATTCTCGTTGTAAATATAAATTATTATTAAAAAACAAAAAGTTGTCTTATTTTGCGATCAATAACTTATTTACACTTATTTCTATCATGATCAATTCCCAAATGATGGCTCAACTCTTGACACATGTCTTTATAAACTTGCAACTGTCAATTTTAATACTTTTCTAGTAAATGCACTTGTTCATTCAGTCGTGTAAAACAATATCAAAATGATCTTTCAAAAAATTTTGATCCTTCAAGGATGAAGGAGGCAGTTCAAATCATGCCATATTCAACCGTATAATTGAAAAACAATTGACGTCCATTACAATTGGAACATACAACTTTTGTTTTGATGCGATAAGTCGAGAAGAATGTGTTTGGAATAAATTTTCGCAATGCAGTTAACTAGGTAAGAGAAAACGACTTTCCATTTACTAATTGCTCTATACTTAACGCTTGCATTTTAGACATTTAAATAAAATTTTAATCAATTATAAAATTAAACTCAATTTTATTGGATTTTTACAATCAAATCAAAAAATTAGTTATTCTGTGCAAATAGTTTGGAACAACATTCTAACATAATTAACCTAGTAATACAATAAATATAGTGGAAAAATATATCATAGCAAATGATAAATTGAAATATTGTTCATAAATTTCTTTCATATACATTAGGAAATATTAAAAAAGTTGATGGATGATCTGGTTCTTTGCATACGATTGATGAACTTAGATGAACAAGATTCTATATTACAATTTTTATTAACATAGACAGTTTTTGACTCCTTTTTCTCCTTCATCAAGTTTGTCTTTTTTCTTCAAACTTCATTTACCAGTTTTCATTTACCATTTACCCGGTCCTCCACTCTGGTAGCTGTAGAAAAAGAAATATTTCAATTTGAACTAGCATTAATTATTTGTTAATAGCTCACGTGTAAGATCCTCCGTGACCTTTGCCGGCGTCGTCCGCATTATATGAGGCGTCGGCCGCTTCGTGTGAGATAACTCCCGGTTCGCTGGACTTGATCTTCGCTCTGAATAAACAATTGATTATTTGAGAAAACGATTTTGTCTGAAGATATTTTGTGATTGCTTTTACCGGAATCCCTTTTTGTCAGCCCACTGTTCATGTGATAGATTATCGGAAAAATGATTATTCAAAGCATTAATCAAATGTAAGCAAAACATACGTATTCGACGACTCTCTGTCTGCCGTCGGTGTCGGCCAAACTGTATGAGCCCTCCTGTTAATTATTTTTTAAACAAATTAGTAAAATGAAATAATGTCAAGCACAGATGTTACCTTATTGCCCCAGGCATCTCCAGACTCTTTACGTGAATTGGTTGCTCCCCATGGATCTTTTATTTGGTATCCGAAGGCATAGTTTCCCGCATCCTGGTATTATAACATGATAAAAATCGCGAAACGGCACAAAATTTTTATATTACATCTTGCTTTCTAAATGAGTTGGACGATCCGCCGCCCTTCCATCCACCGCCGAACACCAGTGCAAACATAAATGGCAAGAAAATAATTCCGGTCTTTGGTTGAAAAAATCAAATGATCAGTGAAATTGACTGAAAAATCCAAAGTGTTTGAAATTGTTTTCACCTTAAAAGCGAACATATTTTTACTTTGAACTGAAAAAATGTTTTTGACTGAAACTGAAATTTTTTGAATCATTCAATCGTTTTTTGCTTTTATATGTAAAAGGTTTTTGGAAATATTCGCTCATTTTCAGGAGGAGTTTAAATATTCATTAGAATAAAAGTGTGGAAAAAATACATTTTTTCTAAAAAGTAATTTATTATCTAAATTGAAATCCGAGTGATTTTTCAACAAAAAAAGGTTTAAGGCATTAAAAATAATACGCCGATCACTAATTGGTATCAGTCTATTGGTAAACACAAATCAGAATAATTTCTTATTATAAGCTTAACTTTCTCCTATGTATTCAGATTAGGGATAAAATTGTTTTTTGAATAATTACGTTAACACTTATGTTAATTAGTTTTGAAAATCATTAAGAGGTGAAACGCTCTCTCTCTCTC
>JAQIWP010000825.1:0-19813 GCA_034695525.1 Euzetes globulus | reverse complement strand
GAGCTTAGCATTTATTATCTCTCTAATTTTCAAATAAATATCTATTTTTATTGAATAAATATAATTATGAAACTTATTTGAAGTCATAAAAGATTTAAAAATAAAATTTATTATTTTTTAAACTATTATTAATTAAATTAAAAATTCAAATAAAAATAGTTTTAAAATTGATTAAAAATTGAGCTATTGATGGGATAAATAGAAAAAATTAAACTAATTGTTGGAAGAGCCTTAAACAAATTATTTAATAATTGGTCGGTTGTTCACGAATTTCTGTTTCATGACTTTTGGGAATAAATTATCGAAATCTGTTAACGGCTCACAATTACTCCCAAACCCGTCTCAACCCATAATTATTATTAAAATTATTTTAAGACATAATTAGAAATGAAGTCAATATTTATTGTTTAATAAATTTAAATAAAAGCAATTATAATCAGTATATATATATAAATAAAGTAATCAATTAATTAAATGAAAGGATGGGATGATTCCGGAAATAACTGTCTAATTATGGAATTCTGTTCTGATGTTCTCAATCGTAAGCTCCGATAGGTATGTCTGGTTCATAGTCTCTGAGCTGTCCGCGTCGTTGACATTCAACAGCTGAACACATAATGACCAGGATTATCACCAGCAAAATTAGAACGAAAGAAGTCAACATTTTTTTGGTAACAGTTTTCAGAACTGATATTAAACTTTAAGAGACTTTAAATGACTGTTGTTTATAAACATTGGAAAATATGTTTATAAGCAAAGCAAGTGTTGGGACATCACAACAATACTTCCCGGATATCAGATGAACGGTAGAATGTAATTGTTGGTAAAGGTTCAACTATCGCAGCACAGATAAGAAATGCCTGTGCTATCAGTGTTGGCCACACAAATCGAGTGAAATATGGGACAAAAGACAAGTCTATCAAAAATTGATTTTAATTTATATTTCATTGATTTCTTAATTACAAAACTTTTAAAGTCAGATAATATGTACACAAAACAAGAAAATAAAATAATTATAAATTAAATTTGAATCTCCGTTTCGAATGAATGGGAGAGTAAACCATTAAAAGTGCATTAAATAAGTTATTTGAACAAAAGGTTTCAATTGAGTTAAACTTAAGAATAGACTTAAATAAATGAGAAAATGTTTTTTTTAAATTAAAATAGATTTTTAAAAAATTATTAAAACAATTAAATGTTAATAAATTGTAGGGAAGGGGGAAAACACGTATTTGGCGCCCAAACCAATTGATTCGATCAATCGATTAGTTTTAATACAGATTCAAAAAACGGATAGTTTTTTCTTAATGTCAATACTTATGGTGTCGTTTCCAACGATAAGTCGGAGTCGTTTTGCGCCATTCAATGGCGAACTGTCGGCAGGACTGCCACTATCTACAGATGATCTATAGTTTGAAGAGTTTTCCCGAGATTTTCGTTTAGACTTTTTCTTCTTTTTCTTTTTACTACGACTGTTATATCGGATAAGTGTCGGGTCTGAAATATAAGCGCCGGTGGTTACCGTTGAACTGCACTCACTGGCACTGGAAGAGGTGGTCGCTGAAGATGAGGGCAACACTTCATAGAGAACAGTAGACTTTGAGTCCAAAGAATGGTCGCTCAGAAGTGAATCGCCGTTCGAATTGATGGCAATATTGTTGTTATTATCATTGTTTTGATTGAAACTGTTTTTGCTGTCATTAATACTATTATTGGTATTTGAAGTAAAGTTATTCAGTCGTCGGACACGAATCGTTAGTTTCAAACAGTTTTGTGGACTCTTTTCGTTTCCGTTGATCACTGACGGGTTAACTGGTATTATCTCAGGACAATCACTTATAGGAGGGGTTAAATGCTCCGAGTCTTCCGATTTCATCGATTCTGAGCCTAAAATTTATTCAAATTTATTTGTTTTTGGTTTACATTCGATTGTTTTCAAAAAGTACATAAAAATCAGGAAAAATGTTTGGAAATGTTTATGGCTTTAAATACCTGTCGAAGCAATTCTTGTTGACCTCCGAAGAGATGTCAGACTTGTGGGAGAATTGAGTCGGGTGTTATCGGTCGGCTGTCTTTCTGTAGGAGTCTTTAATCGACTATTTCTGGTCAATAGATAGGGCGGTGATGAAGGCCTGAGCGACGGACTTGATTTGATTTGTGGCTTCCTTTTGACTTCAAGCGCAGAATTACTAATCATTTTATCAGAATTGGACCCTTTCTTCCGGTCCTCTCCATTTTGAGTTGTTTTTTGCCGAAATTTAGGACAACTTTCAACGGATTTCTCCTGTTTTTGGTCTTCTAATGAGTTGTTTTCGTGGAGTTGTTCGACAATCGATGAGTTTAGACTTAATTCTTCAATAGTTTTAGTGCTGTTCCGGGAGTTATTTGATCGCAAATTATGTGAATTCGAGTTATTTTTGTTATTTCGGTTATTGGCGACCATTTCGTCCTCTTTTTTGGTTTGCTTTTGGAAAGGAATCAAATAATTTTCAATTGAATGGAAATATTTGACAATTAGTTTGAATACCTGTTTCTTCGCCTGTCTTTTCAGTCTATTATCCGTTTCTCTTAAACTATACGACAGTTTCTTATTAATCAATGAATTATTATTATTAAGACAATTGTGATTACTATCGACGTTACTGTTATTATTGATCAACTCTTGAGCGGTGGTGGTGGCAGTGGTTGGTGTGCTATCGTTGGGTGCAAAGGCTCCGACTCCTCGTCTTTCACAAGTCTCACATTCACAGAAACTGTTTTCATCGCCGAAGAAGTCTTCGCCATAGAAACAAGTGATCTCTTCTCCGACATCTATTGGACGCAAGACTTTGACACAAGCCGTTTCACGGCCTGTGCTCACGAAACGACAGTTTGGCCGACAGTCGTGGTTTATATAAGCTGCCGGTCCTAACCATAGTTGGGCGCAATTTTTCCGACAGGAATACATAACTGAAAAGTCATTGACTCCTGTTTTCAAGAGCTCCTGTTCTTCCTGTGCGCACAAAAAATTCAAATTGTTAACTGTTTTTTGGGTCAACTCTTTGTCCAGAATTTCAGTACTTAATTATAGCCTATCATCGGTTTAAGGTCCAGTATTTGCTGCACCGGTGCTCCAATTCAATGTGAAATTACCCAGATTTAACAGAACTATGATATAAAAGACACCTCAATCCCTAAAATAACTTTTACCGAGGATAGACTGCAACAAATTTTACCTAACTTGAAAAGTTCAGGACAATTGTGTTTTAAAAATAAATAGATTCCTAATTATAGATTAGATTTTGTGCCTATATTTGAGTCTATGGACGGAAGGGATGGATATTTTCAAATCAAATCCTATTCCGAGAATTGAAATTTGGATAAAATGTGTTCAAAGAGTAAACTGATGTATGGATTATTAGAGAATTGGTTGTCATTGGAAGTGATTGGAAGGGAAAGAATAATTACTTTGGCGGTCAGTTCGCCGATGGATCCGATGAGATACTCAATCTTCTCGTTCTTGAGCCACTTCTGTGTTGCGCAGAGCTTTGCTCCGGACTTGCCTTCCATGGAATACCTATAACAGGGTCTGATCTCATATCCGGCCTTCCGGTCAAACATTCGTAAAAAATTTGTTAAATGAGTTGTTATTATTCGTTGCATTCGTTGAGATTTGTTGTAATACCTGTTGTGGTGATAAACACATGAAAATGAACTCAAAAATGTCTTTTAAACAAAATGTTCGCATTTTAAGAGGTATTTAAAGATAATATTGGATAAGAGGAAGGGGTTCATGGGCTGGACATACATAGCGTGAGCCCACTCGCCGTCAAACAACTTTTCGATTGTTTGTTCATAATTTTGATTCTTTGCTGTCTTGAATCCGATGATCTCATTCTTCAGGTAGTCTTTGGGCACTATTTTCGGGGCTCGAAATCTGTCGATACAATCAATGGATCAATTAATAAATGGCTGAATTGGAAGACAATACGAACCGAGTATTCATTTTATGTGTAGTAAAGCCAAGATATTGGTCAACGACAAGACTGGTTGCGATGTCATCGGCTTCGCACAGCTCTAACGAAGACATTGCCAATTGGGCTGAGCCTCCGCCAAGTCCTCCACCACTGTTGACAGTGTTGATACGGGATGTATTGATGCCGACCCCCATTGAGGCATGACTCGCATTCTTCAAGCGAGACATTACCACAGATATGACAGATAATAGGGTTTTCTCTATTTGTCTGTTTTGTGTGTATTTCTCCAAACAATACAAAATGTTTCCCAAACATTGATTGACAGCGAATTCTGGCGGACACTCACTTCACTCATCCATTTAAACCTCAATTGTCTGACCCCACACCACATATAACCACATCATTTAATCATTATTTACCAGTACTATTTCATCTTGATTTATTCTAGAAGCCACAATTAATTGATCATGTAGGAAAGCTATCTGAAGAAGCTTTGTTTGATTGGCACCAGAACTGTCTACTGGATAGCGCTGTACATACATACCATCATTCAATTGCTCCGAGCAATTGTCTCTTTTAAAAAACTTCAATTTTATGGATTTTTGTTGAATTTTAGAAAGATTGTTTTTTTTTATTCAAAGAGATAGTCAATATTTGTTTATTTATTATTTGTTTTAACAAAAATTCAGTAATCGGTCACTCATTCTTGTTAATGCTTTTGATCATGATCATGGTCGTGATCGTGGTCATGATCGTGGTCATGTTTGCAGTCGTGATGGTCATTGTGGCTACCATCTTGGTTAGACCCTGAAGGTGCTTGGGTGGTAATGGAACGCTTCATTATCCGCTTGCCCCCTTTACCACGTCCTTTTCCGCCTCCTCCCCCTCCTCCGCCACCTTTTTGTGCCACTTTGTATGTAAAAATGTAATATTAGATAGTGTAAATTTGTAGTTAAAAGATACTTACTTACATCTGCAGAAACAATCAGAACAATCAATACGATTGTGAATATGGCCAAAGTGGTTGACTTGTTCATTTTTTATCAAGTGAACGTTTTATTGAATTGTGTTCTGGCAAATTGATTTAATATTTCAGCATTATTTTCAAGTTTTTGCTGTTTTATATCGCTTGAAAAGCAGGTAAATCAACTAAAATTGCCCTGTGTACCATTCTTTTGAATACTCTTTGTTCTAGAAGTAATTGTTCAGTTGTCTGACTAATGAACAAGGTTGATTAGTGCTCCTGAACAAATGTTGTGGCAATCAATTTAATGACAATTTAGTTGCCAGTATCAATCACATGCTTTGTAATTAGTTATTAATTTGCATATAAGTACAGATTAAACAAAAGTATCATGACAACTATTTTCAAGGGTTTTTTGAACATTGGTTATTGAAATTCCTCGAAATTATATTAAAATAAAGCTTTTGAAATATTTTGTATTAAATTTCATAATTATCTATCTATATTTTTTAGAAAATGATTAAACTAAACAAATGTCAAAAAATTTGAGCATGGCCCGAATTCAATTAGCTTATAAATGTGCCTATTCTGAGTATAACATTCAGAATCAAATGATTGCCCTTGTTAAATCTGAAAAACTTAATTATTAAATATTAATATGACTATTGATTTCATTTTGGTTGACCCTTTGAGTGACTGATTGGCAGTTATCGTCCAATTAAATAAAGTAAGCTCAGTTTAACACTAAATGGGACGACAAAAACACCTAGGGGAAATGGTTAACATTAGTTGTTGTCATGAGGAATGCCACTAAATATTCTCCAACTAACAAAAAAGATGAAAGCATTTTAGTTGACAGCAAATTAGATGCCTTTTAGTAATCAATTTATAAATAAACTGAATTCTTAGAAAAATTGTTATCGAAAAAAAAATCTGGACTTTATTTTCAAAAAACTTTTACAGTTTAGGTGTAAATCAAAATTAATATAATTTATTGATTTTTTCGTTGTTTTCAATATTAGGTCGAATTTATTTTAGATAATGATCAGGCAGAAGCACCAGTCGTAACACTTGAATCGTCAGAATTTCCTGAAGCCTCAGTCGGTGAGTCGGTGCCTTTCTGAGGAGGCTTGCCACCACCTTTACCTGGTGGCGGTCCTCTCCCATTATTACCTTTACCTGGTGGCGGTCCTTTTCCACCACCTCCTTTTCCACCACCTCCTTTTCCTCCACCTCCTTTTCCTCCACCTCCTCCTCCGCCTCCTCCTCCGCCTCCTCCTCCACCACCACCACCACCACCATTACCTCTGCCTCTTCCTCCTCCTCCTCCTTAAAGTGGAAATAGTTAATAAAAAATGAATTTAAATTATAAGAGTATAAGAATTACCTTCTATTTGGTCGGCAATCAAAAGAAGGAGAACTAAAGTGATAACAAATAACACAATTATTTTGTGATTATTCATTGAATGTTGTTTTTAATTGTCCAGATTTGCGATAATGAATTCGACTGAATGAGTGAGTCTTGGAAACAATTATTTTATACCGAAATAAGTATCCAGCACATCCCTCTCTATGCGTATGAATTGTGTCTTTCTCTAATTTAAACAAAACGAATGAATAAATCTTTGTTTAAACAACAAATCACGGAAACTACTCATTCACTTGATTTCACAATTGGAAATTTCAAGCCCATTTTTTAATTAGCCAATGCACCAGGATAAATTACTGTTTTATCGAACATGGTAGTTTTGGCGAAATTGATATAAAAATTATCAGAATGAATGAAATTAATATAAGTTTGAGAAATATTGTTCTCCAAGTCAATTAGAAAAACTTAAAAAATGCTCTAATCTTCCCTGCTATAATAGGTATTACTGGTGTAAGATCTATGTTTTAAATGTAACATGTATGAAATGAATTGAAAGAAAATTATGATGATTGTGAAAATTTGTTTATTGAAGAATATAAAAAACTGTTCTAGAGAAAATCATTAATTAAAGTTTCAAATTTATTTCAAATGTTACAAATATTTAATTCATTTTAAATGTGAAAGAAAAATCAATATTGCCAAGGTTTACAAAACTAGTCATAAAATCTATTAATAGATTAGCAAGATAATATTTTGGTTAAATAATGTACTTTAATAGAATCTTCAACTTATCGAAAAAAGTCATTATTTTATTGTTTAAGAGTTTGATAACAGAAGAAGGTAATGATGTAAATGACGAAAAGCAGAGGGAAGACAATGCCTGATAACATGTCTATTCGCGAAGACATTGAAGCCGTTCCCCACTTTTGAATAAAGTTGTGCGAAGAGGACACTTCATTTACAGTGTATTGTTTGCTGTTGTCCTCTGTTTCCTTATCCTTTCCCTCTTCAACCAATGGCTTCTGTTAATTAGTTAATGAGTTTCACTGTAAATACCAAAATAATGAAATGTCAGACATACCAGAGCCACAGCATCTCCTTCGGGGTCAACTATTCGGCCGTTTTGGTGTCTTTTTGAATCTCTGTTGTTTTGTTTATTCAATTTGTTGACATATACGACGATTCCGTACTCAACGAAAGCGGCCAAAACAAATAGTAGACAAGTAGAGAGCCAACAGTCCTTTGCTGTGGAGTAGGACATTGCTGGCGATGCCTTGTTATTAATGTAAAGAGTGTGTAAGTATAGTAAGACAAGAATAGTGGCCAATAGTTTGACTCGACTCGATTTTTTAGGTCTTATCCAAAAGGACGTGAATGCAATGAATGTGAGGATAGCTGTGGGTAACAGCCATTTACATATGTATTTTGAAGAATCTCTTTTGAACTTGAATTCTGCTTTTAGACACGAATATTCACCTAGACAATTTTTTTTAGTTAAAGTGTGAGGAACTTTGTTAAAAAGAGTTAATACCTGTATTGGTTTTACTAGTGCAATAATCAGTAGCAAAAGTATCTAGACTAAAATCTGGCATATTCAAAATCTTGGTAATCTGAACTGGATCGCTTTCTTTCCATACAAGTGATATGTCATTCGTTGTATAGCCATCTGTCAAATCAGTCAATATGTGGACAAAATGATTCATGTTAATTTGAAGATTTGATTAATTAATTCAAAAGGATATAATATTTGCCAAATAGAATCTGTTTTAAATTAATTGTCAAGGTTGCTTGTTAAATTAATTGCTAAATAGTAAACGATAATCTTTTAGGATGAACTAATTTTGGAGATTTAGAAGTAAGATCATTAGTAATGTTGGTCAGATTTAAACAAGCTTATTTCCTTAACTAGAAATGGAGTAAATTAAACTTTTCAGTCAAATAATTCTGTTTATCTAAACTATTGCTTTATCTTAAAGTATTTTTTCCAAGAATTTAATGCTTATATGACTTTTAAAACTGATTTCTGGTTTGTTTATCAAAACGGAATGAAAATAATTAGTAATCAAGATAAAATGTAATCAAGATTGAGTGACTCACAACTGGCGAACATTATATAACAGGTCTGAGAATCAAAAGGATAGTGTATTAGATCCATAGGACAGCTCATTGTGGTTGTCAGACGAGTCGAGTACAAAACATTTCCTTTGGGATAAATGCGAATCAAAACGTTTGGTCTCAAATCTGCATTAGTTTGGGTGGTCTTGGAATTTGAGATAAACGTATCGGGTGTCCAAATACGACTAAATTCTTCTAAAGACAAATATGGGATCTTGCCCTTTTGATCGTCATATTCAAGGCGAGGATCGGTCCATTGATGGCGGAAAGTGAGTTGAGCTTTCCACTCTTGCTTCTTGGTGCAGATATACTCGATTTGTCTCACATAAAAATTTGTGCTAATGATAGCCGAGCCCTCTGTCCCATTGCCATGTTTATTGACGGGTGCTATTCTACTGTCATATTTAGTCTTGTCCAAAATGTTGTCCAAAATTTGTTTTTCCTTTTCTCGAAATTCAGACTTCGACTGACTGTTAATTAAAGTGTTATTTCAAATGATTTAATGATTTAATTTAATTCAATTTCAAAACCCAATGAAAGAAATTCAATAGTTTTGATAGATAATAAAATTCTAAAATTGAATCTATTTTTATCTCTCAATTAATGCTTCAATTGGGATGAAAATATTTTTGATGAAATTTCCAAATCAATTTATTTAGCAAGCAATTAATTATATTTCCAGAATCCTTGAATTGGTTTTTCTTGAATTGAAATGACTGACAAATAATGAAATGAAATAATAATTTTGGTCTGTAATGGCTTTTTTTACTCAACCCAATTGAATAAAGGCTGAGCGAAGAAAATAGTCTGGATTTACGACATCATAAACTCCGATAATTGAACTCAGACTTATTATGCAGTTCGGGTTTACAAGAGGTTAAGGTCAGTTGGAATCGATGGCAAGAATAAAAATAATAATAAAATGTTAAGACTTCATTAAAATAAATGACATTTTATTGATTGAATCGATGATAATGTCGTTTATTCACTATTTTAATAAATCTTATGAATAAATATTTCATTTTATTATTACTTATCACAACTTCTACCGTTTCTACAATTTTTTTCTTGTCTTAAATAATCTTCTCAATCTATTAATTAGCTAGTTGAAAATTAAGATCATCTGTTTATAATTCTTGAGAAACTAAACTTGTTTTTAAGTCGATTCACATAATTATAATTCTCATTAGACTTAAGTTTGGTAAGTCCTTCAAATTGCTTAACCTGTCTTCTATTGCCCTGCAAAATTTGTCATGAGGACAATGTCTACTAGAGCTTATTATTTTCAGCTGTAATAGCTCAAATAAAGTGATTTCAGAAAAATAAATATACATTTTTCCCAGGAGAATAACCAAAATTACATCCTGGTCACTTTAATTATTTGTTTCTTAACAGAATTGAACTGAGAAATAGATGGACTTCATGATTTATCTTTGATCAAATTAATCATATTATTCTAAAAGTATACCTAGATGGAAGACCTTCATCCAAGCATAATAATAGGAAAGTGCCCCAAACCTCTTATAGAACTGTAACTGTGGGAATTAACTTTAACATTTTAAACGTTTTATACAAAATAGGATCTTTTAACAATTACCAAAATATGGTAAAATAGATATAAACATAATTAAACTTTAAAACAATAGACTGAAAATAGCGTCACTTTAAACCATTTTAAAGGCACTTATTAGAGATAAATATATTAAAGATGGAGCACAAGTTGGTCTACCTAGAAACATTTAGAAAAATTTTGCAACTATCCTACTCCTGCCTAGGATCTCGTTGACATGTGCACGTTAATTAAATTGTAGAAATTGCATTATTATTGAACGATTTTCTTAAAATAATCTACAAATTTTATCCAACAGAAAAATTAAACTTGCTAAAAACTTGATTTTAACCATAATTTAATAAGTTTATTAGTTAGAAAAAATAATTAATAGTTTAATTTTTGAAAATATTTACCCGAGGACTTGACTGGATGATAACACAAGTAAAGTAATTGAAATATAAATTGTTTGCCACATTTTCTCGTCGATTAATTATTATTGGGTTAAGTATTTTCTATTATTTGATAAAATATCAGAAACTTTAAGCGAAAAATCAATGTCAATGTCGACCAACAAATACAAACTGAAAGAACTGTAGATTTTTAAAGATTTTAAACCAAAGAAAACTTGTTATTAAATTACAACAAAAAAGTTTGAAATTTTTTTCTTCAATTTTTTATGCTTTTCAAGTCATTAAAATCTTTTAAAAAGTCGGCAAAAAAAAACTTCTGTCTCTTATTTTAATAAACAATTTTATTTAGATCTAAAGGGAGTCAGTCTATACCTGAAACAGAGTGAAGCAACTGAAGCAAAGCGTAATAATGATTGTCCTCCACTCCTCACATTTCGGGTCCACCAACCAATTTCCTCTCATATAAAGGCACTCTTTTTGGCTTTCTTTTTAATGCCGTCACTAAAACTCATAGATCAGAATTTGACAAAGAGGAAGGGGAGGGCACATCGTGTTTAATGTATATGTTATGTGTTAAAAGATTGTATATTATTTTTAATGAGTGCCCAGAATAATGTTTTCAAAAGCAATTCTTCGAGTTTATGATAAAACTTGTTTTCCAATTGAATTATGAATCATCGCTCATAGACTGGGAGGGAGGGAGCGAGAGATAGAGGGAGAGAGGGGGAGAGAGGGAGAGGGAGTGGGAGAGAGAGAGAGAGAGAATTGGTTATATTCATAACTAAGTCATTTATAGAGTGAGAACTTCTTTTAAACTTGTGATCAATTATATAAATATTATTTACTGTTGACCGAAGTTCTTATAATCTCTCACTCAATCTTTTTGGCACTTATTTCAAGGACAATTGAAGGACAGATTAAAATTGATCATCTCAATTGAATTTGATATGAAATTATTTATTTCTTAGTTGATTTCACAGTTCAGGGAAATTACTAAAATGTTTTAGAGAGGATTTTTGTTTTTAAGATTTTTATTATAAATTTTGTTACATATTTAGTTTTCTTGCAGTATTTGAATTGAAATTTAGAATTATTTTCAAATATTAAAATGAGCAATATAATTAATTATCTAGAACATTGGAGTGTCTTTGTATTAATGTTGGTATAGTAACAAAACTAGGTTTCGGTTAGTTTTGGATTCGGTTGCTATGAATACAAAAATATATATTAAAAGAGAAAATCAACAAACATTTAGAAAAAGACTGATTACAAGACATTTTTGTTCTCATTTTAATTGGGTTTGAATCAATTTTGACATTAAGATAATGAGCATTGAATTAGAAAATGAGGCAAACGATGACCACATACCTAATGACCGGCTGTGAGTACTGTATGAGTTGCTAGAACTCTTTGATTGATGAACACTGCCTTGTATTGCACTAGGTCCATATCATCTACAAATGCTCTGACAAAATCATTGTCAAACGAAACAATAAGTTCGTTTTCAACGACATTGTCTTCAAACAAATGGCTTTTGGCTAATAATGAATTGAATGCCTGTCTCTATACAATACCGACAGCTATAGCTTTGGCCGACCTGTTGGGTGACGGCGATTACAAGCTCATCATCACTGACCTCGGCTTTGACACTAACAAACCTAAGTTGAAGGTTTGGTCAATTATTTACAATAAATTTAATGGGTTCATTTATTAAAAATTGCCTAGGTGTATAGGGGCACAACATTGCAGAGTGAGAGCACTTTAGTTGACATTCCGTGTGGGATTGTTGTATTTCATATGGATGGCCACGAGCCCCAAACGCCTGCTATAGCAGTCGCTTCGGCCGCATATCTCTATATTTATAAAAATATGAAACCATTTTATAAGTTTTCATTACCGGCACTAGAAGTCAACCCACAAGAGTTGGACGCTTGGAATCAAATAAATGGCGACAAAATTGATGTTTCAATGCTAAGGGAGCTTCTGATTAATGTAAGGCTAGAAATGGGTGACACCTATCTAAGCGCTCGGACACAGGCATTCTTAGCATTGGAAGAGCCGTCCGAAATGGACAAGTTTGTCGACACATATAAGAGTCAGCCATTAAAAAGATTGACTGTTATTACATGTATGACCACTATTAAGAAAACTGTCTCTGATGAGAATGCAGTCAGTTGTCTAGTGTTGGGCACTGAGAACCGAGATGTCTACATTTTGGAACCTGATGCCTTTACTATTCTTGTATCTGTATGTTCTCAAATATAACTGTGCTAGATAATACTTTATTTGGCAATTTTCAGGCAACTCTTCCTAGTGTACCTGTGTTCATAGATGTGAATGGTCTGTTTGATGTGGAGTACAGAGTACTGGTGTCGTGTAGGGACGCACACATCTATGCCATCAAACGGGGCTATAAAACTGGAAGACTTTGTGCTCAACTCAATTCACAACCGGTTGGACTTTTGCGGATCAATAACAACATAGTAATCGCGACAATGGATCAAATGCTGAGTTCCTTCTCAACTAAAGGTGACAACAAAAGTCCTGATTGCACTTCAAATAAAAAACAATTTAATGAAAGGTAATTGTCTTTGGAGTGTCAAACAGCCGGCAATCATTACAACCATTGAAGCTATTGATGTGGAGCGACAGGGATTGCGACTGATCGCAGTGGCCCTCGACAACAGACAGATCCATTTATATCAAGACAGACATCGGGTCGATATTATAGAAACTGAAGACACTATTGTCTCTATGAAATATGGCCGTTTCGGTCGGGAAGACAATACTCTGGTTATGGTGTCTCGCTCTGGAGGCTTAACTATTAAAATACTGAAACGGACGGCTAAGTTCACTGTCAAAGAGTTTGGAGAACCTTCTACTCAAGCAACTAATTCAAAACTAAATATCCCCAAAAAGACTAAACTTTTTGTTGACCAGACTATGCGAGAACGGGAACAGTCTGTCAGTAAGTGTCCATCAAATATAATATTAGTGTTTAAAATGTCATTTTTTAAAGCAATTCACCGGACTTTTCAACACGACTTATATCGACTCAAACTGACAGCTGCGCGAACATATGTCAAAGCCATATCATCTAGCTTGAATCCACTCTCGTCAAATGCAATCGACCCTCTCAAATTGTCAGCCCAGGTCAAATCTGATTTCAACTGTTTTTATTGAAATGTTTAGGTTAAAAAGTGTCAGTTTAATAACTAAATGGATGTTTAATAATAGGTTCATGGCTTGGGTCCGATTTTTCGGTTGATATTAGAAATAGAGAACACCTCTCCGGACACCCCCACAATAGATTTGTTTCTGACATTTCAGTGTGATATCCGTATATATAAAATCGGACGTTCAGTGATCCGGGTTCCATTTTTAACGCCCGGCTTCATCTATACATTTGCCACAAGAGTCGAGTGTGTCAGCAAAATGAATATCTCGGATATAATAAAAGTGAGACCTCGTTTCGATTAATTTTTAACTGAAAATTTTTAACCGAAACATTTTCTCATATTTTATATGATTTTTAAACTTAAGGTATTCGTTGTCAAAGAAGGAGAAGTTATACCCATCATAACAGCCGTCATTAATATGCCTTCCAGTGAAGCCCCCATCGAGTGATTTAATGGTTCTAGAAGCCTATTGGCTCTTGATTATAATTATTTATGTATCTGTACAGTATTACCTATCAGCCCTTTTCAATAAATTCATGAAAATTGCATAAATCACAGAGGTGAAGAGGCAATATGTCTAGGTGAAAGAGAGTCAAAATTTTATATTATTATTTTCTCCAAAATAGCTGACATTCACTTCGAGTTAATTCTTTAGTGAAAAAAAATCTCTGATTTTTGTAATTGTTAACTTATTATTGATAATTTTTATATGACAAGTTAATATTTATAGTGATTTATGATTTCTAATATAAATTTGTATTGATGCTTTTGTAAATAACTTGTGTAATTAAAAAGAATATTTCAGCAAACTAGATTATTGTCTAAATTGATATATTTTAAGAATTTATCGTTAATTATAGAAAAGTACGCAAAAATGTTTTGATGACATCTCTATTCATTTTATTAAGAGAATATACATTACATATATTAAATATCAGACTATTATTCAACAAATTTAATTATTTGACATGAATTCCTTAATAATACAAAAATGTATGGCCTTCACAGGTTTGCTAAAATTGACCTAGATAAAATATGTTTCAATTGAAATATTTATAATTGATCTTTAATAATGTTAAGCATTAATTTGTGTATTAATGATATTATTCTATAATTCATCATGCAGCATTAAATGTTCTAAATGATAAAAGAAAGATGATATACTAAAAATTCTTTCAAGTAAATCTTTTGAATGATCTCAAGTTAACTTATTATGTAAGGTAATACGGTACTTACAATTACCATTAAATTAATGTATTGTGAGAATATTTCTTGAGATTTAATGTCATTTTTGTAATATTAATGATTGTAATTATTTCGTTGATTAATATGAAATATTGATTAGAATCATCTGATGACCAAGTATAAATAGAAAAGCATTCTTAAATGAACATTTACAACAAAAGTTAACTTCAAATATTAAATTACAATAAAGACATCGAGGAAACAGTTAGTTTGAACAAGACATCTTGCTAAGATTTTTTTTAGCTTATTTTAAATTGTTTAAAGGATGCGTTATATGAAAAGACCTAATCAAAAAGGAACTGTCCCAATGATCTACCTCTTAATATTATTGACGTTGATTTAAGCAAGTTTAAATTGAATCGCACTTAATTAGGTCTTTATTGATTAAAATATATAATAACAAATCTTTTTTTTACATTACTTATATGTTTACTGACTGTAGAAAAATGAGCAAAATTATCTTGGTACGTTTTGGTGCAATCAGAAGCAGTTTTCAGAAATCAATGAATTTGTACTGAATAATCTGTTGAATGTTTAGCCATATCCGCCACACCCTGGCGATTTACCATATCCGTAGTAATGTTTAAACTGTTCTATACCGTTTGCGCCGTAATATGCCCAGGGATAGAGACCACATCCATAGTGCCAGCCTTTAAAGAATAGGAAATTTTTCGCATTCACTCCAATCAGACAACAGATTAATCCAAAAACCAATGCATTAAATAAAATCTGAAAAATCAAGCATTTGTGTAAGATTAGTTTCAAATGAATTGAATTACCTTGACACTTGGCATTCTCTCGAACAGTTTTATAGAATTCACAGGTTTTCGAAAGTTTTCAATTTAAATATAAGTTGAGTGGAGGACAGCTCTTTTATAGTTTAGTTTTGTGAAATAATCAGGTCTAAAAATATCGATGGTTAGGTATTAGCCGCCCAATAGGCTGTCCACTTAATTCAGATAAGTCGACAAGTTTTCTGTTTTATGAAAACTATAATTTCATTGTTGAATTAAAAATTGTAGGAAAGAAATTAAGGGACAGTTTCGGTCAAATGAAACCATGTGTTGGGCTTCATGTCCTCAACAGTGCTAGTTATTAGACCAGTGATAATGAGCTAAAATTATAATATAATATCCACTACTTTTCATAAGCACTGAACAAATTTTAAAGCATTTGTCAGTAAAAGTAATTTTAAATTCAGAATCACTTTCTCACAGTTTTATTGTAAAGTTTACATCAAAAATGACTTAACAATAAATCGATGGAAATATTAGAATTAAGTTTTGGGTCGAATTCACTTAAATTCGTTACTTAAATATGAGGTATAACTCAATACAACAAAGAATTACCGAATCCTTTAAATAGATTTAAATAATTTTAAATTAATGAACAGATTTTACATTTATAAATGAATCAAAAGAAATATGAAAATGTTACTATTTAGCCCCAGTATCCATGACCGCCTCCATAACCACCTCCCCAGCCTCCCCACTTGCTCCAGTAAGGATAGTAGCCGTGCCAATAAGGATATCCATAATAGTATGGGTAGAATCCATACCATCCTTTATCAAAGAAGCCATGAGTTGTTTTGATTGAATAGAATAGTAAAAGTGTTGAAATCAATAGTAAAATCTGTCAGGATCACAATAAATCACTTTAGCTTTCATATTATGCTAGTTTCAAATTATTCATAGAACACTATTTTTGTAATTTCTAAACTTACTTCGAATTTAAACATTTTATAAACAGTTTGACAACTCTTGAAAAAAAGGTATTGAAATCTTGTTCGTTTGTCAATTCATTTGAGCACAAATATCACTTGAAGTATAAGAGTTTATTTAAATTTTATGACCAGGAAAACAAATGCCAAAGGTTTATATAGATTTACAATTTGGTATATTTCCGCCGCCCCTAACAGATGCTGAACTTTTAAGGCCTTGAATTGAAATATCAAATTAATCAAATTAGTTGTCCAAGAGTTCAGGTCATTTAAATGGTATGGAGAGTAATATTCCTTCAATTTGTTAGATTAAAGCTGTAGTTGAAAGTGTTGGTGAAACGACAAAACAATTATTGTCCACATTTTCAATTGAGATAAAGTCATTAAAAATTAAATAAATGTTGTGACGTATGGAAATGTAAAACTTTTCCTATCAGGTTAGAAGTCCTAAAAGTCGACTCGATAAGTTGTGGAGTGAAAACCCAATTAGAACAAGGATAGTTGCTTTTGGAGTCATTGTAAAGACAAGTTTGTTTGTTGTAAGTATACAAATATCCTCTCAATGGTAGTTATGTCCGCCTTTCTCTTAATTCAATTTTTATTTTTAATTAATCGATAAAATGATTAAATCAATTGTTTCCTTGTCTTTCTAATGCACATAAAATGTGATTAATTGAATTTTAAAAATGCTATTATAATTGAATTGGCCTGACTTTAAAATGATTAAGTCAACTTAATTTGAATAGTCTACAATCTTTCTTAAATTATTTGACATTTTTCTACAGAAAATTAGATTTAACTCTATTTCCTTATCAGAAGGAATTTTGAAAAATTAAATAGTTTATTTAATATATTTTTAATTAATCCAAATAAAAATTATGACAATCAAAGAACATTACGAATGATAAAGATGTTTCTTAGGACTGATTATTTTAGCATTATTTCAAGTTGTAATATTTTCTCTTTTCTCAAACAGAACCTTGATAATCTTGCTAGTTCAAATTGAAAATGTTAGCAAGTATATAGGTTTATGTATTTTTAATAAAGTTAATTTCAAATAGATTACATTGATTTGTTATTATACATTTCGTTTGGCAAATGCAAGTCATTTCATATTTATTTACTCTTTTTATTAAAAACTTATTGTGACATGGTATCAAAATTATTTAGTTCCTTTTCACAGAACATATCTTGCTATATGAGATCTAAAAATTGAATCAATTGAAAATGAAGTTTGATGGTTGAAGTTTCTATTCTGTTGTTTCTATTAATGTTTCATCGGCTATAGGTTAGGCAATTCAACCAGGTTGAGATTAAAGTTCTATTTTTTATATCTGGCACATCATTTATAATACGAATTCAATGAATTTACATGAAGAAAGACAATTGTGCAAGTTAGTTTTCAATCAAATTCATTATGTATTACAAAGTTAGCCTTTACACACAAATTGATTGATTAAAACTAGTTCCTTTCAACAGAATAAAAGCTTAAATTTTCAATAATGTTGAATAAATTGAATTTATTGAGAATTACATCCAAGGTTGATTTACAATTAAAATGAGTAAGTATATAATAATAATATGAGTTTTATAAATAAGTAATACTGAAAATTATATTTAGAAATATGTGGTCAATGCTTATTATCCCCATCCACCTCCACCGTAGCCGGCACCCCAGTGCCAGGGTTTCCAGAAGAAAGGATAGTGTCCCCAATGGTAAGGATAGCCTTTGACTATTTTGATGGAAGCCATCGATTCGTTGCATAAATATATGGAAACAATGAATGCCAACAAAAGTAAAAACTAATTGAAAACAAATATTAAGTTTTATATTTATTTATTAAACTTCAAACTTGGTTACCTTAAACTTAATCATTCTGGTCAGTAAAATTCAGACTCAATTTACACTCAAACTTACTAGCTTCTTATGGCTTGAATTTAGACTAAATAAATTTGGTTTCCGAATAAAAACTCTTTATATACTTTAGTCACCGAAAAATGAATTTTTGTTAAAATATATTTGAGGCCAATTTAAACATCCATTTTCAACGTACAGTATTTTCACGCTTCATATGTGATTAAAATAGCAGTTTATATGGCATTTGTATAATATTGTATTTTAATGGGTTCTAAATATATATTCGGACAGTTATCCCAAACCAATTTTGGGCTTCAATTATAGTAATTTGTAATTAATTTTTCTATTAAAATATTCCATTAAACTACAAACTATTTCCGTATAAATTCTCCGAAATAAAAAACTTCCGCTTAATAACAACTAAATAAATTTAATATGCTTAAAAATGCCACCTGGTCCAGTTTTCTTGACCAATCATTCAGCAGGATAAAATAAAATAATTTATAAGCTTATATTGATGTTAAAATCAATAAGTGATATAAGATATCATATAACTATCACCTTGGCCGATTAACAGGATATTCCTTGTTTTTCGAATTAATAAATAGCAGACCTGTGCAAGGTCGGTGACCCTGGGGGTGGGGATATACAAATTTGATTGACAAACAAAAACCAACAATTATTCATAATTATTGTTAACAAAGATGTCCAAGCTTTTATTTTAGTAAAGTGTTACTTGATAAAAAAATTTAGCAAATCTAGTTTGGGCATGCAATATGATTTGAAAATTGGTTTGTTTTGGGGCTTTTAGAGTTGCCTTGCTGTAGTATCTACAGTGTAGATAATGTTCAGTTATGACCAAGGAAAGGAGGTATGTTCTGGTCATCCTAGCGCCAAAAGAACAATTTTTCTATCTCCTGCAACAAAAATAATTAGCAAGGGTTTTCTGTAAATTTTCCAAGTTTTAGGAGGGGCAGATCAAAACTCATGGGATTTGTTTAACCATTTCCGATTTCTTTGGTTTTTAAACAATTTCCATAAGTTTCGTACCTAGGGCATCACTGACTAACTCTGTATGGGCAATTTGTGCTTTATAGAAGTATAGATTCAAAAACAAAACAATTACCATAGAAATTTTTTACGAAATTTAAACCATCAGTTTTATTTGCATATCGACCAGATACGTCTTGGTAACAACTGGAAGCTGTTTAGTAAATTGAATGTTTAACTTTATATTTAACTCACACTTTATGCACAACTTATGTTTGACCACTAACTGTGGTATTACTTATTATTACCACAATTATTAAATTGTGTAACAAATTTGTTTTCGAGGACCGACTGTCTCTCGTCTTCAGCACAAGAGGGTCTGTGAGAGCCCTCCAGTTCCAGCCAAACAGAGTGTTAAGGAGACGGTCGGAATGCAGATCAGATTCAAATTACAG
>JAQIWP010000824.1:0-19821 GCA_034695525.1 Euzetes globulus | reverse complement strand
TCACCAAATATATCAAAAGTGATTGATAAAACTTAGTCTTGACCAAGTAAGAACAAGTTCTTATTTTCAATTTATCAAAAAAGTTTGAATTTTCGATGAAAACAAACCTTTAGGTTCTCACGAGAGGGTGAGTCCACTCCGAACTCAAGCAAACCGACTCTATGTCCCTCTTCTATTCCGGGCTCTTCATTAAGTACTTCAATATAATACTTAATGGAGCCGTGTGGACCCGTAAATGTGGAGGGTATGCCTCTGTTTAAACATGGAATAAATATAACTGATTTTTATGTGTAAACGATTACTTCTCCGGTAATTTGAAATTGAAGGGCACTTCATGTTCTCCTTCGGACAGACACTCGTCTAATGAAAGAAGTAGAATTGAAATTCACATTAATCCTTGTAAATTAAAATCTTACACTTCTTGGGCAAAGCATAGCCAAGATTGACCACTCTCAATTTTTCGTGATAGACATGTCCTGATCTGTGATAACGAGTGCCAGGATTTTCAGTCCACTGGACTTCGGACACACAAATCAGACAAATCTTGATGTTGGCCACAATAGCCGAGCCCTTCAGAGCGAATTTGATTATACCGGTCACATCATCGCCCGATTGGAACCGACTCTTATCGCCATCCAAAACAATGTCAACAAATGCGAAATGGCTTTTGTTATCCATTGGACTTGACTTTCAAATTGACAATACAGTAATAAACAACCTGGATTATCCTCGACTATACCTTTAGTATTTCGCAAATACGTTTTAGTGTTTCACAAATGATTGAGACTGGTAAATGCCGACAACTAACTCTATTATTCTGTGCGCTCTCTATGGAAACCAGGAAACTTGTTTATTGATCAGTTCCTAAACCAATACAATATTTTGGTTCAGAACTCAAAATTCAATGTCATTCCTGCTTACTCAATGTCTATCACGAATACCAGGAACAATCCACTTGACAAACAGATAGGTTTTATAATTTTGTCATTTGTTTATTTTAAGATAAAGACATCTATTTCAGATTAGCTAGAGCATATTAACAAATAATTATTTACAAATGTTAGTGATTGAGTTAATCTATTTTTATTGAATCTTCAAAGTCTTGAATAAATTTATAATTTGACACAATACCAAGCTTAAAATACCACAATTGAAACCTAGACAGTTTTAACTTTAATTTTAAATTTAACCAGCTAAATATTTTGATCAAATGTCACATTTTCATCAAGAATAACATAAATGAGCTTCTTGTAAACCACTTAATTAGAATTAAATATTAGTATTTTTACTTTAAATTAAAAAACAATTTAAGAAAGGGAATTTTTAAGATATATTATTTTGAGATTTTGTGTTATTTTGTAGCTTGTTCAAATCTTACTCAATTTTACTCAAAGCAAAGCTATTGGTAACAATTATGGGCAAATTCAAATGTAAGTCAAAGGAGTGGGGAATATCCAGGGTCACGTGAACGAAGTACTTGACTGTTATATTCGGACACTTCAAAGACAGGGGAATGTCGTCCGGAATCTGCAATAGAATGACAGACTCGGCAGTCATGCCGTTGTCGATGGTCTCCCCGAAGGTGGCGTCGGTAACTGTTGTCTCAATAGTTTTGTGCTTCTCTCCAGTCATATAGATCTGGGTCTGGTATAGCGTCGCTCTGGGCTTTACATCAGCGGTCGAATGGTTTTGGATCCTGCACAAAACTTCTGCTGTTTCACCTATTTTAATGCCATCAATCAATTAATATATTTTTTGAAATGTGATTTCCTACTGACCAGGGCTATGGCCTTTTTTGAAAAGGGTCGCATGTATTCTTATTGTGCCTGAGCCCAAGTTCAAGATGCCAAGTTCTTTTTCAGTGCTGCCGCCAACTGATAACTAATTTAAATAGTTAGTATGGTGAGTCAAAAAAGGAAATAGGCAAATTTTAATGTTCAATTACAAAAGTTGCATACGTATAAATTACTCTTGTATGGTGACTCGACCACAATCTTCTGTTCAGTTCGAGCGCTCTCGTCAATAGTGACGTCGCTGACAAAAGCCTCGATCAAATAAGTGATTGATCCGTAATTACTATCAAAACTCGATGGAATTCCACTTGAAATTCCAAAGAATCAATTGATACTTGTTAGTTTATAGTAATAAAATGGAAAAGGTACCTGTCCGGTAGTCTGAACATAAACGGGATCTCATTTATGCCGTCCTCTAAGTATTTGTCTGCAACTAAATAAAAATTCAATTAAAATTAATTTAGACAAAAAGGACCTTTTCATACATTCTTCAGGCAATTGATAGTTATATTCGAGATATTTTCGCTTAATGTTAATAGTATGTCCATCGCTTTTGAGTCCAGGCAACTCTATCCAGTGTACGTTAGCAATACAATCCAATTTGATCTTGATAACTGTAACAGCCAGCTGTCCATTGGCCGAAATGACTATTTTGCCAGTAATATAGTCTCCGCTCTGGTATCTCACTTTGTCATCGGACAGAATAATTCTGATATCATTTATATGCTTTATATCCATTGCTAGAAACAAATATCTAGTTCGATAATATCTAGGCCAATTCGATAGTAGATGAAAATAAGAGACTAATAGCCAGTGAACTAGTATGTTTATTAATAATAAGTTGCCATCAAATACTTTGAGAACAGAGACGACAGACTCTATTCCTGGATATTGATTTTTTAAAAGTAAAGGATCAGTTATTGTCATAGAAACGAACATCACTTTAGTGTCTGCTCCGTATCTCTGCTCCACAGTTGCATCAAATATTTATCTTAACGTCTATTGACCTTCGCTTAAAATTAGAACGATCTAGATACTAGATCTGTCCAACATTTTCCGACAGAATAACAAATTCTTCCCAAACTCTCAGTCTTTAGTCTCAGTAATTAAACTAAACAGGAATAATTTGGATAAGGATTTTGTCTAAAGTTTTTATCATGATGCTTGAAAATGTCAAAAATTGAATAATCATACTTATTTTGATGCCATAAATGTAACATTGTAATTATTCATCTCTTTTTAGTGCATAATTAATTTATTTTAGGTAAATGAACTATTCAAAATTACAAATAATTATGAGCTAGTGTCAAATAGAAGCTAGTAACTAAAAGCTAGTAATTATTCATATTCAAACTTGACTTTCTGAGCAATGACTCATTTATTTGTCGTTATAGCGATTCCTGTGTCGATTCAATAATAGATCAAAAAAGTTGGTCGTTCCTGCAATCTTTATTTGAACACCTGATCAGGGTCCAAATTCTATTGAATGTCAGGGAATAAAGCCTTTTGTTACTAAGTTTTTCTATGGACTGAAGAATCGCGTGACTAAACGAAAGTGAGAAACATATGTTGAGTAACCAGAATAGAGTCTAAAAACTGGTAGGAAGCGACCTTGTACAAATAATTCTTCACATTGTTTTGTTTGTTGTTGTTTTCCTAATAAAAAAAACTTGAATTGACTTTTCTGAATGCGCAACAGTGTTGCGCACAATCGGCTGATCCGCGCAAATGTTTTTGGTCTTTCCCTTCTCTGATATGATTTTCATTGAATTGTAAGTCGGGAAGGAGTGAACACAACCTAATGATCATTATCTCAGATAACGCTTACTTACAATGCAAACACTGAAAAGTTGTAAATAAATCTCACGTTTAAAGATATGTGACTTTCATTTGTTGTCAATTGTATTCAGTTGTTTAAAAACTGTTCTTATTTTTTAAATAGTGTTATAATTTTAGTTCATTTTTATTAATTGTATTATAGTTTGTAATAAAGTTTTTACACATTCTTTTCATTCAAAACTTTTTTTTTGTTAACTCATTGTTTGCAATTAGTCAACAGTTTTTCATTACAAGGTTAGACTATTTAATAACATGTGCGTTTCTCTTTTATGATCTAATTATTTTTAGAATCATGATAAAATGTCTTAATCGGTGCTAACTGAATATTTTAATTTACATTGTGGTCTTCTCAAACTTTGCATGATTAAATACAATTTCCAAGTTGCTATTTTTCTGTTTAAAAACTTCTCGTTTATTGCATTATTAACTAATCGATGATTTTTAAATAATCATGCATGACCATGGTAATTATCTTGAAAAATATTAATTGTACGATAAAATCGAAAGCCCTTTACAGTTAACTACCGATTGATAATACTTTTCAAACAATTGAATGTTTCCTCAATTGTTACCAAGGAGATATTTCGGATATTCATTAGTATATGCACCAGAACACTTATCAATGATCCTAATTTTAAATATAAAAATAATTTTCCTTTAAAAATGTGTCGAAAACTAGTTTATGGACTGAATTATATTAAATCATCGAAAGTCATATTCATTAATATTTAATGAAATTAATTCATTGCACGAATCAAAAGGAAAACTTTCAAAAGTAGTTACGAAGACATTACATAACATTTAACTAACTTTTTCCCATTGAAATGGATTTATAATTAAAGTTTCCATTCGTTAAATATTATTGAAATGCATTTTCAATTCAGCATTTTTGCCGAAAACCCAATTGATATGCAGTTTTAAAATGTGCAGCCAAAATAAACAGGTTTAATTAATTTTGATGCGATATTTTCAAACTTATGTAAGTGTACTGAAAGTAAAACATCATTCAATAATCAGAGTTTTAAAACATTTTCCTATTATAATGAATTCTCTTGCATAATTTTATTTTTAGTTTTCCTGGTTAACTTGTAGGCTCAATTATCTGCCAACAGATAAGCAAACAAGTTTTCAATTAATCAGTTTCAAACTGCTCATCTAAAATTAAACTTGATGATCGTGATAAATAAGAACTTGTCACAAAATTGCGTTTGAATTTTTGAAGAGTTGAAATTTTTATTGCTTCTGACATAAAATTCAATTTAATTAATAGATTGAATAAAGTCTTGAAAATGATGTCCTCAGACATAAATCTATTGACAAAGTGCTGTTAATAACACTTTGAGTCAATAGGAAAGGTATCTAAAAATATATAAAAATATTTTAACGGTTAAAATAGTCGAAAAATAAAACTTTATTTGTCGACTGTTATAGACGTTACCTATAAATAATTAAATCTCATAAACATATGCGACTCAATTCAAGGGCCTCTCAAAACAATTTTGGATTTTATTCAAGAATTTTAATAACAGTTTTAATGCATTTTTCCATAGTTTTCAATGAAATTTTTGGATTTGTTTTTAATTTCCGTTAAAAAAGGTATTACTTTTCAATTCAGAATCAGAATAGTTTATAAGACATTCTAATCCAAAAGCATAGACATCCAGTTGTGATTTAGGCCAATGACCTTAAATGCTAGTGCTAATGGTGGTGTGCTTAGTTCAGTTCAGTGGAACAACCTTCAAATTATGTGGTTGTCCTTCTTCAAAATTATAGCATTTTTTATTGACTTTCATATAAAAAGTACTCTTAATTTTCACAACATTTTCATATAAATTACTAATCAATTCGTTGTTTTATTTCCTAAATAACTCTTCAGATAAGATGTAATTTAGAGCAGAAGTGACACTGATTTCGAAAAAAGTTGTTTTTCAAAATTCTTGTTTCAATTTCTAGTTCTTATAAGTTTTGAAAACATTTTGTTTGAAAATTTCTAAAACTTTGAAATTATTTTACTTATTATTCGACAGCATTTTCATTGATTTTTGAAATTACAGTCAACTGAGCGATGGATAAGAGATGTGTGAATCCGTTTTACCACAGATTTCGGTTCAGAACAAGTGATTATTTCAGAGTAAATTAGTTATTTCTGTTAAATTTTGCATTAATAAATTTGTGTCTTGCATCTTTTTTAGATTGTTTTTGGGACAATATTTTTAGCACCAATTCGTTTCATTCTCATGATGTCCCTGTTTATGTTGTCCTCAATGATGGCTAGGCTTTCAAATTACTTATTAGAAAAATGGAATCTTGAAAAAGCCGAAGAATTAAAATGGAGGTAATTCTTAAATTGCTGGATCAATATATTTAATATTAATGTTAATTTGAAACTTTGCAAGAACATACTTCAAAATTCCATGCGTTTCGACTCTGAGAGCAATGTATTTCGTCTCCGGTTTCTATAAATTAGAAATTGTCGACAAAGGTATGAAAATCGGACTATTTTTGTAAAATTCTAAGTAAAGTAACGTATTATTGAAAGGCGGCCCCAACGATGAGAAAGAGGCGCCTATTATAGTGGTGGCGCCGCATACCTCTCCATTTGATGTGTTAGTCGGTATTGCCTTGGGCAGTCCTTCAGTTGTGGCCAGACATGACGCCGTCGAAATTCCATTCTTCGGAAGTGAGTCTTAAGATCAGAACAACTGAATTGGCTGATGATTATTATCAACGTTTCAGATCTTATCAAACTAACGGATCCAGTCTTTGTTCAGAGAGACTCCCAGTCCTCCAGAAATAATGTAGTGAACAGTGTTTTGGAGAAAATCAAATATTTACGGATCGTTTTCTTTCCCGAAGGTACAAACACACCAAGACACAAAAACATTTTTCATTTAGATTCCAATTAAAATTATTCTGATCATTTTTCAGGCACCTGCAGCAATAGAAGAGGCTTGATACAGTTTAAGTCTGGTGCATTTAAGCCTGGTCTACCTGTCCAACCAGTAGCTGTTCGGTATGATCAATTTGGAGGTATTGCCAAAACTAATTACTTCTGAATAGTAATAAAATTTCAAATGAACTAGGTCCGGACACACTGAGCTGGTCGTGGGACGGACCGCCTGCCTTGCAATCAATTTGGTTAACACTGTGCAGATGGAGCACAGGCTTCGAACTAACAAAACTACCCGTCTATTATCCATCAGAAGAGGAAAAAAACGATCCGGAGCTGTATGCCAAAAATGTTTCTATTCTACTCTCCAAAGAACTGGGTCTTCCAAATTTAAATTACTCATTCGATGACGTCAAATATTCAAAGCACAGGTATGTTTTTCGCCTCAATTCTTAGATTGAGTGCCAAAAAACCAATTCTGAATTCAAGACTTTCCTTCAAAAGAGTGTTCAAAAGTGCCGTTTGTCTGAAATTTTTGAAACTCTGCGATAAAATTGTTAATCAAACGAAATCAGCGAATAGTTTAAAATTTAATAATAATTATCATTCAAATGAATCTGCAAATGGTGTCAAACAAGTGAATCACTCGCAGACTAAAAGTAATGGAAACATTCCAGATCAATTTATTTGATTAATTCCAATTAAATGCTAATTATTTCAGATAGAAGTCAAATATTTATTGAAAAAGTCATTGAAGTAATCCGAGATATTCTCGAAAAGGTCGAGGTATGTTTCATTTGCTACGAAAACTTTCCATCTGAACTTGTTAATTATTATTTTTCCTCTAAATGACAGCTCAATTCCCCAAAAGCTATATATTCTATTGAAGACTTAATTTCATGGATTAATTTGGATAAATGTGAGTTTAATTCGCAGATTAACAAACTGATTGCATTGCTAATGATTTTATTATAATTAGATCCAGAATTGTGTAAATCGATTGCATTAAAGGAATTTTACAATTGTTTAGTGAATGTGTCTTCAAAGCCAAACACAACACATTTGGCGGTTGTCTTACAGTTATGTGATATGAGGTTCAGTATAGAAATCATTCTGTTTTTAGTAGTCTCTTATCCATTGATTCTTAATCATCAAAAATAGTGTACAAAGTTTTTGGAAGAGATTAGAAAACAGTTTCAATTCATTAGCGATGACTCGACTGAATGGCGAGAGTGACAGCATTTCTAGTGACTCTTTGAGAGCACTCCTCTGGTTAGCCGTTGGCATCAAAAGCATAGGCTGTGAACAGCTGCCAATCGATAGTAAAATAACATTCGGTAAACATTTGTTGAATATGTTTGTCAAATAAAATGATTAAAATTGTATTTAACTTTTCAGATAACTTCAAGCAAATTCTTCTGAACTGTTACCGCGATTGTGTAGAAGAGAACGCCAAAGAACTAATCAACTAATTAAACAATTTTAACCACATTTTACGCTCAAGAAAATCAATTTTTATAAACATTTGTTATCAGAAAAATGATTTCAATATCGAATTATTTTTTATGAATTAGAAAATAGTATTTTTTTTCTCATTCAAACAGTATTTGAAATCAAATATTTGTGTTTTCCATTGATTTATATTTTAAAAAGTTTTATATTTATAAGTATTAATGTTTTTAAAATATTTATAAATTTTTTAAATATTGTGTTTTAATAAGTATTAAAATGTATTAAAAAAGTGATAAATTTTAAATATTTGAAGTTTGAAGATAATGTTATTTTTCATTATATAATTTTACCACGGTTGTAGACAAGAAAATAAGTTAGACATACATCCTAGAGTCAAGAGTTCTAAGATTTGTTAATTTGATATGGAAATGGTAATTTTTTCGCAAATGCGGTCACTTTTCCATATTCTAATGTATTTTTGTATTTAAAAAAAGTTTAAGATAATAAAAACATTACCATGTTGAATAAACCACTTTATTGACCCCACACTTGTTTATCATTCCCTGTATAATCGTGTTGAATGACCCTGATATAACTCTTTTCATCAATTTAAACAGACTGTTATTGCTTTGAATGATTTATTAATTATAATATTAATATTAATATTAATATTAAAACTTTTATAGAAATTTAATTAAAATCAAAACTATTTTTAAAATATAAATTCTATTGAATGTGTTCTAGTTCATTTCGATTTCCAGCGTAGATGTGATTATAACGAAAATTACATAGATAATACTGCAGGTTACGCCAACTCCGAAGCCCAGCTTCCAATCGGTGACTTTGAATGTGATAATCAGAGCAAAAATTGTCACCAATAATGAGAATGTGGTCAATGGTAGTGCCTGTGAGTCAATTGGTACTGCAGTTTCCACCAAGTTGAACGTGCCTTTTTGGAAGCACCAGATTAGTGACTTGAACAGCCAGGGCACTCCCAAACAGAACAGAATATCAAATATGTTGGACCCGATTGAGTTACAGATTGCCATATCTGCCTGATTGGCCTTTTTCACGACCAAGACGCTAGATATCAGCTCAGGCACGGATGTTCCCGCAGCCAACAGAGTCAATCCTGACACAGTGTCCGGCAGTCCAAATGTAAAGCCTATCACAGAGAAAACATTAAAAAAGGTTCAAGACTTTTTTTGAAAACAAAACTGCCCAAAAGAGGTGAACATATAAAATATCTCTTAATATTTTAGCTAGACCAGATCTCCTTTAAATTGAGAAGCCCTGCCTAAAAAATTGAGTAATCCCTACCAATGATAGTAACCATCCAAACACAGATATATGTGAGACCACCGATCCATATAATAGCAATGATAAATGTAATGACAAAGTTGCATCTTGTAGGCTTTGGTAAAGTTATCTTAAACAAAAGAACTAAAGGAAACAGAAATATTTTGCAGAAAAGGTTGGAATCGATCCAATCGGTCTCGTCATCGATGTCGACGTCAGCGAACACTATTCTCTTCATAGAACCACTTCTGGCTCTCTTGAACTCTGAGGCCGTGGACCGCATACTAGAGCTGAAGGTTCTCCATTCCTGGTGTGACTTCTCCAGAGGCTCTTTCTGTTTGATCAGAGGACTGTTCTCGTCCTCCATTGCGTCTGCCTCGGCCATTGTTTTCTTGATTATATTCGAGTATTGCGTATTGAAATACATGATCACCAAATAGACCATGAATAGACCAATTAGTATAAGCGATTCAACCCTGGATTAATGTCAATAGATAACTTTCAATTAGAATTTCATTTTACAATTAATTCTATTAATAAATGTGTTATTAATTCAATGTTTAGAAACTTGAATGTAGATAATGACATTTGTTTTTAATGTTAGCTAGATAATAATCAGTGTTTATGGCATTTATTTAGCAACACTACTGTCAAATGAATTGATTCATTTTAAAATTCAATTGAAAACAATTCTCATGTAATTTCTGATCAAGGATTTTTTTCTAGAGTCGAAAGAGTGTTCTTATCACTAATTAAAAGTTATTTTGAATGGAATTTTCAAGCATTTTGTTTATGCAAAAATTTCTATCCTTGAACCTACCACTGAATTTACATTAACTTCAAGGTATTCTTTTAAATTATGAATGATCAAGGTAATTCTTAGATAATAATAATATAATAGAATTGAGACATTTGTCAAGTGTTTAGAAGGCCTTGAACTTTGAATGAACATTGAAATCTATTTTATGGATTTGTTTTTATTGATATAATTTGATTCACATTTTCATCAAATGTTTAACTCATGGCTTCGGTTTGCGTTCACGAGTCTAATGATTAATCAGTAATTTGAAACTGAATTCAAACATTTGATAAAAACTTCTAAACTTTGACCGTAACTTCAGAGCACTAATTAAAGTGACTAAGATCAAATTTGGAGTTCAGTCAAGATAGGGATTAAGGTCGTTATCATTGGACTGGTTATCGGCTGAATTAATTTATCGTCATTCGAGTGGTGTATTAAATATTAACTAAGATTTGATTGGGGAGTACTTACCAATCGACCATGTTATCTTTGATGCACAGGATTAGTGTGATTATGGTTAAGATGTAGAATATTGAGTCCCGAAGAATAGGAAACCGACTAATTTGCGGTGTCTTTGGGCAGAAAGCCATAACAGCAAAACCACAGGCGGCAGGGATTACAATCAAATTGAAAACAGCCGTCCCTAAGATTGTGCCGACACCGATATCATCTTGCGATACGAATACACCAATAATACTGGTGAACAGTTCCGGGGCAGAGGTGCCCATCGCCATAAAGGTGGCGCCCGCAATGTCTGGCGGCAGCGACAGAACTGAAAAGTTTGAAACAATAGTTAAGTGATTTGTTGACTCATTTCTATTCAATTGTTTGCAAAACGATTTTACTTCAATTCACTGTAATTCGGGAATTGATTTTTTACGTCAATAAACGCACGTATTTTGTATTAGAGTTAAATTCATTTCAAAAACATATCTAATCTTAAATTTATCTTAAATTCTACGATTGATGAAAATACTGGGTCAGTCAATAGAGCTTAAATAATAATAATTGGAGCTAGCTTCAATCTTATCAAACGTATATTTGGTTCTTTAGCTACTAAATATTTAGAAATACGCCTTTCAGTATTTGATCTAGGTTACTTATGTTTTTAGTTCTAAAATTGAATCTATATTGAAATAATTGTCATAAACAATTTGATCTACCAAGATCTAAATCGAAATAAACTCAAAAACTTACTGTCGCTGATAATTTCAAGCGCCGGCAGAAAATAGATGTCGCAAACAATGGCCAGACCCACACAGCAATAGAACATAAAGAATATGTGGAACAGAACGCCTCCATTATTCCTGAACTATGAATTTGAATAGAATAAGTTACCAATTTATGAGCAAGCTCATCATTATTTTCATACCCATGCAGGCATAAGATCTGCGGGAAAGTTATCGAATGCATGATGTGTTGCATTGGTCAGATTATACCCTGACAAGTTACCATAAATGTCCTCGACAGTCAGATTGGCAACAATTCTTGTCAGATCGGAAGTTGAATTCCCAGTAGGCCGGGGGCTAACAATCAGGATAATCCGCGTTCCATTGCTATCCAATTGGGGTATTTGAGTGGACTGTATATTATACGAGCCATTGCCAGAGCCGACAGTGCCATCAGTGCTTACATTTACAGCTGAATAACCAAAGCCGAGAGTAATTGAGAAGAGAAACAGTAGTGACCAGGAATGTTGTACCATCACTTGTAGGAAACGACCAGTTCAGTTAATGGTCTACTCTTTAGATTTTAAAGCAGAAACTTGTTTACAACCGATTCAATCGATTCACTGTTAAGTCGTCGACGACTATATCAGTTATGAAGACTTTCATTCTTTAGGCATTGCTTTTCATTGCTATTCAGAATTGGTTTGATATGTATTTTGTGAATCACTTCAAAACACTGATTAGATATGAGTCGCTTCTCTTCAAATCATGTCTTCATTAGACGTAAACGCATTTCAAGTGGTTTTGGGAGCCTATAATTTTCACATCAAATTACTCCTTTTCATTGAACATTCCCGTCACTTATCTAAATCATTAACAAAGTTTTCCAAGGTGGTTCCCATCCCTTATTCTTATATGTCTCTCCTAATTACCATTACATTAGGTACCAAAATTCATAGGGAGGGTTTAACATGCTCATTTCTAAGTTATTTAGATTTTAGATAAGATGTTTTTTATTTTAATTAAGTTAATTCGGTGAACTTAATTTATAATTAATTATCTTGCTTATTGAAGATGATTTAATCTTTTAAACTTTATTAAATGCACTCATGTCGATAGAATAACATTAATCAGTCCAATCAGAATTCATGCGAATAATCAATTAATAAATGAATTGGAAAATTTTCTATCCATTCAATACTAACATTTATCATGGATTAATCAATCTCACCGATCATATGCATGTTGATCTAAAGATAACTTTAGGAATATTTTTTCAATTAATCAAATTTGTCAATTTACCGTATTACCTCACATTCATTCGCATGCAGGCCAATGTGGACGGTTTTCATTCTCCCGTAAATACTCCCTGGATTTTAAGGCATAGGCGAAGCGAGTCAGCGTATTTTGGTCAAGTTTCGAATTTTTTAAAATGTAATATAGGCTAAAATCAGGTAGTTTTACGAAAGGCTGCCAAAATCTGCCATTTTGTTTTTTATTTTAAAGAATTTAGCCTTTAAACTTGCAGAATATCCTAATTAAAGCATAATAAAAACACCGGAAACAAGCCTATTTTAGAAGAAAATTGCCGTTTCCGGCGCTATTTTCGTTCATCATTTTCTCTCCTCCATACTCCCACCATCACTCTTGACAAAATACCCCTTAAAAAATTTTGATTGATTACCTATGAATGCAGGCATAAATCAAAATTAAGGTTAGTGCCTGTATACTTACTTCGAGGTAGACCGGCATGCAGGCATAACTTAGAGAAAATCAGTAAAATCAAAGATTAAATTTTATACATAAAAACAAAATAATTATAAATAAAAGAAAAACAATTTTAGTAAACTGATTCAAGTATCAAGATAACTACAAATCCGATGATTCACAAGAACTTAATTATATTATGTGTCCTATTTGCTTTGATATCAATTAAATGAAAGGATTAAGTACTAAAAATAAAATTATCTTTTAATTTTATAAAAATATTTACCTAACTTTATACCGGCTTGCTTGTAGACACCACAAAACTCTCTTTTAAGAAAATTGACAATTTCACTAATACTGGCATGCCGGACAATATGAGGTAATACGGTAATAGATTCTATTTAATAGCATAAACAAAAAAAAGGCCAGCGTTTTATCATTTAAAAAATTAGAGATACCGAATATTTTATCTTTCATTCATTCATTCATTTATTTATTCATTAAATCTTAATAAACTGAATATTTAAACATGTCTAATTTATACAGATGAACCTGATGATATCCGGTTTTCATTTATAATATATAAATAATTATGTCTGAAATGATGCAACTTTTTAAGTTATATAAAATTTAATTTTTTTAGACCTTTATTTTTAAATACAATAATGTTTTTATAATTGATAACTCATATAATGATAATTTTGAAAAAAAAACAGTATTTGTAGCGCTTATCTAAAAATTCTTTCTTGATGATAAATGATGGAATTTTTAAAAATAATTTAACGATTTAATTTGAATAATTTAAATTTTGATTTCTAAAAGATTAATTTCATTGACTTCTTGGGCTCCACTTTTTGAGTGCTCTGTCACTAAACACTTGCGCTGTTTTATTGACGTTACTTCTCGGCTCTTTTGACGGCAGAATACGCTCCGGACAACTTTCCACTAATTGTACAATCAGATATTTTGTTTTTTGTTGAAAAAGTAATAAATTTTAAATCGAATATTTATGAGCTTGATAATTTTATTCTGACATATTTGACAAATAAAATTCAGTTTAAAAGACAAATAGCTATCGCCTGAAATAAAATGACTAAAATATTCTTTAAAAATCGCTTATTAAATTTATTGTTTTTAGCTAGATTGCTTAATAAAATGTTTTATACTCACTTTAAAGTTACTAGACATAGCACAATAAATAATGGGATTTAAGAGGCTGTTGGCTGAAAACAAAAATCTTTATTCACTGGATGTTTATTGTTTTAAAGGGACAGACCTGTTGAGAGCCAATGGCACAAGAAATAAGTTCCAATATATACATAATAATTTGTTTTTAGACGCAAGTCGTAAAACACCCAGAATATTAAACAGAATAGTTGATATGGAAACCAACAAATTGCAAATCCTTAAAAAACAAATTAGAATATATTAATAATTGTATAAGAATATAATATCAGGATATAGTGAGGATAGTTTAAAATTATTAGACATAATAAACAAGTATGAAATTTAAAAAATATTTATTAAAACTTGCCTGTTAACAGGATGATTAACATTTTGATAAGCTGCAAAAGAAAAGTTCTTTTAGTTATGAATATTAATTTTTTATGATTAATTTTTCAATTTATTTCCTTTAAACAGGTTAATTAAAGAACAAGACAATATTTTAGCAATAAATTTAAGAAAATCTCAAACCCTAAATGTCTGGATATTCTGAGCCTTATCTCTCTGAATGTCGGCATTTCCCGGTGCTGTCCGTCTAACCATTTTATAGCCAATTGATCCGTAAAGGAATGTCAATAAAAACAATGGAATTATGAAGAAGATTAAAAACACTACAATGGTATAGACTTTAGAGGACAGTTGACCCTCCCAACTCTCTTTGCAAGCATAGTAAATATTTTCGCCATATAAAAAGGGCACAGCCCGGGCCTCATATAGGAGAGGACTGGCCACTACCATTCCACTGATCCAAATCATAATAATTATCCGTAAGGTTCGTCTGTCCAGCCATGAAAGCGAGTCAAAAGGACGAACAATTGCCACATACCTGTGAAGGTCATTTATTTTATAATTTTTATATTTATACAAGACGTTTTAGTATATATAGCTAGCACAACCAATTAGCTCCAATACTAAATCTTTTTGATTTACAAACAGAGCATGTTCATATTTCAATTTGCATTATGATGTGTCTGAACATTTTCTTTGAGAATTTACGAATACAATTTTGCCCATGGTAACTGATTGGTCTTGGACTAACAAATTAGTAAATGTAATAGACACTATGAATAAGAAGTTTAAAGTTTAATCAAAGAAACTTGTTAACCACAATAAATTGCAGGGTGCATTCTAAACCCTCTTTTAGTAATTTAGCAACTTGGTTGGCCTGATCTAAAGTCACTTTTATGGTAGCAGTTGGACACAGACCTACCGAAGCCAATGGCCACTAAAGTGTAAATGTTAACAAATACTGCGGTAGTGCTGACGAAGTTATAAATGGGACACATGATTGCCGAGAACAGCCACCGGCCATACATAAAGTCAGTGTAAACGAACGGAATGGAAACTGATATGAGAATGTCAGCGATGGCTAAGTTCGACAAATACTTCTTCAGTTCTATTGATGTTTTTTTGGTCTTCAAAAGTACAGTCAAAGCAAAAATGTTCAAAAAGAAGGCAAGTATTGCTGTCAATGTGTAGATGATGTCCAGTGACGTTTGAAATGGTTCTTCCAGTGCTTCCAATGGTGGCAAAACTATGCTCGAGTTATATTTGAGTTTCTTGGATATCTCATCGTAATACTTCGAGTCCATTTACCGCTTTCTTAATTAATTACCTTTCTAAAATTTCAATTACAACATTGGTTTATTTAAACTCTAAACTTTTTCCATGGCTAATTAGTAGATAAGTTTTGTTGAGCCAATGCACTAGTACAGCTTAAGAAATGTTAGTCAAGTAAACCATACGACGACCAGTTTGTTGCCAAGTTTTGCGCGCAACCAGGAAATAATGCAATTTAAAGCAAGCTAATTTACATTCAAGAGAGTCACGTGCTACCAAGATTCAATTGATTCAAACATTAGAATTGGAGAAACGTTTAAAAGTTCTTCAGTCGATTAGAATGTTTTCCGCAATACTTATTTTGGCGCTGATTTCATTTCATTGTGTGGTCTGTCCACCCACTCCACTCCCTTCAACCAGTGATATGGAACTTGATCCCGATGATTACCCGGAAATTACAGTCCCTGAAGAGTCTCCAGTGGTAATTGAAACAACTACCAGAGGTATCTGTGCTATCATTTTTTGCAAGATTATTGAGATAAATATCCGTGGTTTCAGATTTGCCACATTATGAGGACGACTGGTTTGATAAAAATCGATTTCCATTCTCTATTGACTATACCTGGACTGGCACACCACCCAATCCATTGGACTATCCAGCTGAGCAAAAGGATGAAAGTTCTAAAGGAGGGGCTGATGGGGCCTTCTACTTCTATCTATTCGTGTGTATCATCGCTTCCATAGGTCTGGCAGTGTTTGGCGCTTACATTGTCTTTGATTTGACAAAACAACAGAAAATGCAAAGCGAACAAAGGGAACAGTATGTGAAAGACAAACAAAAGGAGTTGGATAACGTCGGAATGGATAAAGCCGGAACTGTGAACCAGGCCAATCCGGATTCTAAGAGTTCGGAGGTGACGCCAGGTGCCTCGAATTCTGTCCGCAGCGATGAGCATAAGAGTCCCAGAAGTTCAATCGGTGACCAGAGTTCCACAAAAGATTCGGCCAAGTCTTCAAAGACTACATCCAAACTCTCTCCAAAAGGCTCGAAGACTGCGTCAAAGAGCTTCAAACCGAAGATTGGCCCCTCTAAGAATGAGCCCAGCAAAAAGACATTGTCCAATGTCTAACCATTTCTTAACCCCTGACTCTCTCATAAATTGTTTGCATTTTTGCTTTTCATTTGAATTTGTTGTTTATTTGAATAAAATTATCCATTTATTTGAAATTTAGAAAATAAAACTTTGAATCTATTCGTTAGTTTTTGAATGATCTTAGACTTGCAGTCGAAGGATTGATTGGATCTACAGAACTGCCTTTTGGTTCCATAGTAGTACCCAATGGTTTCTTCGGTTCGTTATATGACCTCATACTAGTTGTGGATGGACTTTGAATATCTGCTTTCTTCGGTTCGTTATATGACCTCATACTAGTTGTGGACGGACTTTGAATATCTGCTTTCTTCAGTTCATTGGGGTCATCCCGATTCGATCTGAGACTCATATTGGATGGCGAACCGGCCAAAATAATGGGTGATTTACCACCTTGGCCAATAGCAGCCTTGCCATCGTTCTGAGAGTCAAGGGCATCAAACTGATCCCCTTTCCTTCGACCTAAAGAATGACACAAATTAAAGGTATTTCTGATTTGTTTTACAAAAAGTGTATCCGAAATACTTCTCATATAAACGACCAGAAATATCAGAATGAAGACAATTATTAGAATAACCAGAATTAGAATAAAGAATATAATCCAAAACAAGACAATATCGTCGTCGTTGTCATCTTCTATTTCTACTAAGGTGTTGTTCTCAGTGCTACTGGTCGTAGTAATGGTTGTAATTGGTCCCACAGTTTTTTGTGGTCTTCCAGTTGTTGAACTATTTTTTGTTGTGGCCGTTGCCTCAGTAGTGGTAAATGTAGTACTAATGGGAGTAGCAGTGGTCAGTTCAGTAGTTGTCAGCTCAGTAGTGACCGGCTCAGTAGTGACCGGCTCAGTAGTAACCGGCTCAGTAGTCACCGGCTCAGTAGTAACCGGCTCAGTAGTAACCGGCTCAGTAATGATTGTCTCAGTAGTTGTCTCAGAAGAATCTGTCACCGTTGTAAGTAAGGGAGTGGGAGTCTCGAAGGTAGCGTTATCGTAACAATTGAAGAATTGACGGGCCTCTTCATTCTAGGAGTTAATTAAGTAAACGCACAGAATATTTGGTGACTGACTTACGATATTCTTTATTTTGAAAACCAGTTGTCCATTCTGATCTTCAGCAATGATCTGATGTGAAATGCGAGGCATATATTGGGGGTCGTTATCAACGGCATAAATCTTGTCGTTGATATAGAAGGCAGAATTGAGAACATGTGGATCGCCTGCAATAGTAATTTCCTGCCACTCAGTCAGACTTCCGTCGGGGTTGAGTTTTCTGTAGGAAAAATTTCGGCCAATTTCCGTATAATACTTCAAATTAAATATCTGTAGCGATGGGAAGAACGCAAAGCCATGAACATTACTGGAATTGGTCGCCAGAGTGACCATTTTTTCAGGGAAAAAGCCGAAGAAGACATCATCTAAGTTGAACTCCCTGTCTCCATCAAGCAGCATCCAATCCGCTGGCAATTCTTCTGCAGGTTTAGTGATTTTGACAAAACTGCCATCACTTTGAAGCCGATAGACAACGAACTTATGATGACTGTGCATGTCTTTCCTACCGATTGCTATCACCAAATTGGACACCTGTTCGGGACATGTGTCGCATAAGACAACGCTGACAAACTCAATGATTGGTAGACCAGGAAACATTTTCCATCCAACAATGTAGTCCTTTTGCACCTGTTTCGTAGGGATGTCATAAACCCATAACTTTGTCCAATCGATTCCGACTCTGATGTAAACTTTATCGCCGATTGTGAATATGGACTGAAGACGAGTCACTTGATAGTCATTAGAGGTATTTTGAGTGCAGTAATTGGAATCGCTCTTGCAATAGATCAAAGTTTGCACAGACATCACCACTAAAATCTTAATGGATAACATTTTTCAAAACTTAATTTTTAGAATTTGTTTTTCAATTTGAATATAATTTTTGTCTCGTTATGAGTGAAACATTCAAGTATTAAAAGACGATTAAACGTGAAATTATATGCTCTAATTCGCTATTATCTTGTAAAAATTGAAATCTAAGAATTTTTTTTAATAACTAACCTTAATCAATTAATATTTATCGCAATCAGAGGTGTCAATCAAAGTAATAATTAAAGTGTCAATCAAAGTACCAATGTCTGAGGATCTAAGGAGCATTTTTAGTCAAAAAAGCTAAAGAATCAAGGGTGTGCCAACATTTAAATGCAGGAATGTGCAAGGTCCGTGAACCTAGAGGGGCATATAGTGACTCCTTTTTCAGGCCAAAATCTAGGAGGGATATAGGGAGGGGATATTTTCAAAATGGCTGCCAAAAAGCTGCCACTTTGTTCTTAAATACGCTTATTTGGGTTAATTTACGTGCGTTAATTTGTTTAATTAAGCCACAATTAAGCTATTATTTATGTCTCTAGGTTAAATTTCTAAAAATAAAGAACAAAATGGTGGATTTTTTGGTCGCCATTACTGAAAAATTGCAATTTTGGAGGGGGTCAGTTTTTCTGCGTTTTTATGGAACAATTTTTCCCAAACTTAAGGGATAATTGGGAAACTCCATAAAAACGAAACCCAAGGAAATCTCTAAAAATGCTCTTATTGGGTATTTTGGTTTGAATTAAAAAATATCCCATTGGCAATCAACTAAATTTAGAACATTACCCATTTTGATATTTTGCAAAATATCTCCAATTTTAAGTCATTTCCCTCTGTATTTGTGATATTTTTTTAAAGATTTGTAATTTTTATTATTTCACTAAATTTCTAATAAAATGAACCATTTAATTTTAGAACAATTATTTTTAACTTGTCTTTTCGTTTAATGTCGTTCAATATTAAAATTTGTTGGTTAGAAATTTTATTAGGAAACTAATTTTCTATAAAGGGCGCTGTTTAAATTTTGCAGTAAAGTGATCTCGCGCTTTCTGAGCATTGTTAGGGGTTTATGGCGAAAAT
>JAQIWP010000823.1:0-19825 GCA_034695525.1 Euzetes globulus | reverse complement strand
ATTCTAATCAATTCATAGATTCAGAACATATCAAAATTGTTTAATTCGCGCGATATTTAAAAAAACAATTTCCTATTTAGACAAATATAAAAGATATTTCTGATACAGTGTAACTTGGTAATTTAAAGGCTAAATGGTAATTTGTCATATTTGAAGATAATTTTTTCCATTTATACTGCTTTGATATAAATGTTGAAAATATAGGATAAAAGACATTGTGATGCCCTCGAGAGCTAAAGTGCACTGCAATACATAATGACAAACATTGTTAAGGAAGACCTTCTCAAATCGAATGAACCATTTTTTACAAGTGGCTATTATGGTGTTCTCAACTCTATGCTGCAAAAGCTTTTCTAACCTCTTATCTCTACTATATTTCCAATTTCGACTTAATTTTATTGATTGCCAATTATTCTATTCCCAGTAATCACCTAGTTTGATTTGATTTTTTGTCAATTCAATCATTTTGCAGTTTAAAAATAATCAGGAATGACAAAAGCCATTCTACAAGAGTGTGGTATTTTGGTCAACATCTCTAGAGAGATCTCATTTCCACTGTTTTACCCGACTTTAGACCATCTAAATTTATTTGTGTAAAGTGCTCCTTCCATGAACTTGGTTTGTTTGATCATCCCTGCTCTTTATTTGTTTCCGTTTTCATTGTAGTTCCTTATATTTTATGGAATATTTGTAAACTCAAAGGAAGATAAGAATTTTTTTCAGTTCCCTTTCTGACAGACAATACTTCATTCATCGCTCATTCATTTATCACTAGATATAAGCATTTTTATCGGTAGTCATTTGACCCAAAATTTAAAAAGATGAAAAATTCATAGAATCTTTCTTTTTAGACTTGAATAGAATATTCTGTAATTTGAATTATCCAGGAAAAATATTTTATTCAGGCTTAATTTTTGCTAGAAAACATGTCGAGAATAAAAATATAACATCCATTTCTATATGAATGATATACTCCTTCACTTAGTTGTCGTCAGTTTTTTGTAACAATTGAATCATGCAAAAGAATGAATTGGGTATTAAATAGAAACAAAATTAGTCTTTGTTTAGATGTTGTGATGAAATGCTTTGTTGCCATAAATCAATACCGAAAATGAATATAGATATCCCATATTCCAGAAGAATTCAGTCCAAATATGTTGTGTTGAGCACATTTATCTTAATAAGCACGGATACACATAATATTTTATCAGAATAACTTATTTCAAAAATAATATTCAATTGATTCCTAAAATTTATTGCTATTATTTCCGATATTTATCGATAAGTTATAGACTTTTCGTATCACTTCTGGTTTATATGCTTTCCATCTATTTATAGACTAAACTGAGTACTGGATTTCAGTCTCGTTTCAGTCCTCATTAAATTATTCAATTCTCGATTATTATTATTATTCGATTTTTATGAGACACATATTAAAGGCTATAAATATTATTAAACTTGTTCAATCAGTCATAAATTGGTCATTTTGTACATGATTCTTTATAAGGTGTCACTAACATTTGATGAATCGCTCGTTTATATGCGTTTATTATTCAAAATGATTTGATTTAAATTTACCGAAGCCTCTGAATAGTCTATTACTACTCCATCACAATCACTATTATCTGATTACCTCCTTTTGAATTTTTCATTCAATTAATTTTGTTGACAAAGACTCAAACTGTTATTGTTTTTTAATGAATTGAATTTTTTCTTTTACCAAAATAGTAATTAATTCTCTAAATTTTTCAAAAGTTTTTAGTTAATTGCAATATATTTCTAAAACATAATTAGACAAATGAAAATTATTGAAAATTATTTGACAATATATTGATTGAAATGGAAACATCATTTTCAGAGTCCTCACAATTCGTAGAATTGATTCTGGAATCTAAGAGCGCTTGGAATGAGATTTGCGGTCCCGAAGGCAGCGATGAGCTCAGGATTTGTGAGTCGGCCGACAACTTTGTGCTGATGCTCCAGTCGGTGACCAATCGGTGTTCGTTCTTCGCTGACCCGTCGCTGCGAATCAAATTCGTTCGATTAGAACTCGAAATATTGGATGACTTCCGGTTACGACTCATTCAATTAGTGCATAACTGCGACCAGTCGTGGCCTCACTCTCAGCAATACTTCGCGATTATTAATACAATCAACTATTTGATCATTGTTTTGGATGAGTGGAAAAATTTACCCATTTTTGTCGACATCTCCGAAACTTATGCCTCTAATGGAACTTTATTTGACGAGATTCTTGGTCTTTTGGAGCACCTCTCAAATGAATTCATAACTAAAATAAAGTTTTCATTTATTAGTAATTTGAAGATTAAGTTTCAAAATTATCAGTCAATTAAGTAATGAAAATATCCTAAAATATTTCCACTAAAAACATAAATAATTTGTTACTTTTCAGATGGTTTTGCCTCAAATCAATGGACAATTGTCTCAGTTCTGGTGCTTCTGAGTTATTGTATTCCATATCAACAAATATAGTGTTATTACAGAAGTCGTTATCAAACACTTTATTCGACACTATTTTACACGAAATCGCGGACCAAATGAATAGAATATTATTCGAAGAACTCATTCTGAAGAACACTTTCAACGAATTGGGAGCCAAACAATTGCATTACGACTTATCGATTGGCTTTATGTCACTTTTCAGACTATATATGGCCAGACCTCAACTCCATTTCTCTGAGTATTTTACAGTTATTTACAATATTTTTAACTTTGTCTCCAAACAAATTTCAATATATAGTTATGGCTGTTTCGGCCCCTTCCCTTCCACACCCCTTCCCCTACAGTCCTTGAAGCTAGAAATTATATCTTATAAAATAAAAGGCATACTCTTCTGATTCGAGCGCTCATTCTATTTAACTTTGACTAACTTTTATTTAAAGTTTGTGTCCAATCGATATATCATTGATTTCTCTTTGAATCTCTTGTTTTTAAAATCAAATATTTTGTTTTTAATGCAATTTTTGTCTGTCCAGGAGTATGGAAGCGGCAAAATTGTTAGCTCTTGAAAGGGGATCTTCTCTTCTTTTGGAGAATATTCTGAGCGACGATCAAAGCACTACAGAATCGAAGCGCGCCCTCAAAGAAATGTCAATTTCAACCTTATCTCCACTTTTGGCCCTCAATGTTATACATAAAAGAATTTATTTGAAATAGTTTTCCAAACAATTATTGATTGATTTGTTTGACTATTAAGTTATTGAATGAAATACAAAACAACAAAACATTTGCGACAATTTATTTGATTCATATATCGCTTTGTCTTTTGGATAAACTTTTATTTTCTTTTTTTATGATAAATATTGACTTCTATTCAAAAAAATATAGTTTTCAATGAAATAAAAGAGAAACTGTTCTGAAGTGATGATCGATTGTCCAAATTAATCAAAAACAATGGTTGTGCACAGGATTGGGAACTCTGGGGGGCCGACAGACTGACATTCTTCAGATCTCAGTTGTGATCGCCTTTTCATTGCAAAAGAAAATCGATACTAAGTTTAAGAATAGAGTCAATCGCTTCCATCTGTCGCTTAACAACATTTCACTGAATCAGTGAACACTTGAAGCGCTCCAAACGCTGGTATCGATTGCTTTATGTGAACACTGACTGACTTACACTCGTCTCAACTGTTTCTTGTTTTGTTTAGTCATTTGATTAACACAAAGGTCTGTCATTTTTATTCAATTTAAGATTTAACTAAATTTTGTTTTTAATTCCTCTGTGGTTCTGATCGGCAGCTGATCTATTGAAATGTCTGATTCTGGCAATGAGTGCAGGGACGAGGAGAGGACCACATTTGGAGGTTGTGAGGGCCCGGACGCCATGTACGTCAAACTGATTTCATCGGATTTACACGAGTTTATCATTAAGAGAGAACACGCCTTAACTTCGGGCACCATTAAGGCTATGCTGTCCGGACCGGGTATGCCATCAATTAAGCAATTATTCAAATCAATGGCAATGTTTTGATTTTAGGACAATTTGCCGAAAATGAGACAAACGAAGTACATTTCCGAGAGATCCCGTCCCACGTCTTGCAGAAAGTCTGTCAATACTTTACATATAAAGTCCGATACACTAATAGTTCGACAGAAATCCCCGAATTCCCGATCGCTCCCGAAATTGCATTGGAATTACTAATGGCCGCAAACTTTCTGGACTGTTAGCGCTTTCACCGCTCATATCAGTCGTTCCCCTCAACTATTACTCGTTTCTATAACCAATAGGTTTAGTATTTATTCTACAATTGAAATAAGAATCGTTTGTTTCGTTTTGAGTTTAAAACCATAAGTTTTATGTTTTAAGTAAAACACTTTTAAATCAATGTTTTTTGTTATCATTTATTTATTCGCTTAGAAATGATTTCAATACATAATTAAAAGAGTGGTTCCGGAAACTCGAAAGTCACTTCTTTGCCGGTCAGTCGCTTATAGACGGCCGCAAAGGTTTCCGTTTTGTGTTCAATAGTTGTTTGGGAACTCTTATCCAAATGGACTTTAATGAGTCGGGAACCATCTAATCGAATCCGGATTCGTTTGCCAACTATTTCAGCAGGGAACACCAGGTCCTCCAGAACAGAGTCATGGACTGAAGTCAAAGTTCGGCTGAAAAATAATTGAAACAATTAATAAAAGGAAAGCCGGAAATTGATGTCAACCTTCGCGGTCTCTTCTGTTTGTTCTTAGACTTCATTTTTCGGGTCGGTTTTGGAAGAATAGTTCGCTTTGCAATGAAAACCACATGTTTTCCACTGAATTTCTTCTCTAATTCGCGAACAACTCTTGTCTGCAGTTTCTGGAAAGCCTTCAGTTGTGGGACCGGAACGAAGATTATTATTGCCTTCTTTCCCAAAACGTCCACTTCTTTGGCGCCCGTAATGTGAAGTTCTCTCAGTTGTGACTTCAAGTCACTATTCATTTCGAGGTCGAGCAGAGCCTACCATCAAATCAAACCATTAGTTTAGGCAAACAATTAAGAGATGTCTTACCTGAGAGATGGATGACTCGAATTCGTCCACTTTTTCGCCCGAAGGCTTCACTATCTTTGCGTTCGATGAATACATTCTCTGCAATACAACCAATATTTCAAATTTCAAAACAATTATAACTAAATTGCAATCAATTGAAAGACGGATTTAATAAAAATGTGTTTAAAGCCTTCCGTTGACTACAATAATAATGTATTGCAATGAAAACCACGCCGTTTACACTCATTCACACTTTTGCCTACTTTTATCACTTTTTGGCCAAAGTTTACAGTTTTTGTGAATGTCGTCCGACTAATAAACAAATTAAAATTGAATCCGCTTTCAATTAATCGCTTTAAATGCGATTAAAACCAGAAACAGTTGAATAAAACAAATTAAAAATTACCTAAAAATGAGAGACACGTAAAGGAAAGGACCGCAAGAAAAGTGGAAACACGTGATCTCATCCTCCGATTCGACGACTGCGACATCTTTTGCCTTAAATTTATGCCAAATATAAACAGTGAATGAATGGAGTTTGTGATGACATCTGTCGATGAAATCACTTGTTTTTTGGTTGTCTTTTAATATAGTATATAATTAATTGGTTAATATTTTGATGAATCGATTTGTCATTCATTGATTAGATAATAATTTCCATTTATTTATTATTTTAGTCCATTTTTTATCATTCAATTTCTTCGATTAACCGAAATATGTCTTAAAATCTTTATTCTGTTTTTAGTTTTATTGATTTTTACTCATTTTTTAATGAATTTGAATGCATTTCAGAGTCGGTCTGAAAATAATTTTTCGAATCATATGTTTGTCTTAAGAGCCGATTGAATGGCAATACTTTTATCTTTCAATTGCTTTTGAATTGTAATAATCACCGAAACAATGGCTTTCTGGCCGCTAACCATTGAGATCATCATAACATTTGTGTTGTCTTCATATTTATTGAATCGTTTCAGCAATTGGGTCGACCAGAATATAATAACCACTGTTTCGGTCTTCATTTCCTGGTTCTTCTCATTCCTCGTCATTTTCGTCCTTCCATTGGATATCTCAACGGTATTTCACTTTCATTTATCTTTGCTTTCAATCAAAATCCAAGTTCTCTTTAATTGTTCCAATCAGTTCTTGTAATTATCATTCAGTAATTGATTTAAACAAGTCTTCAAAGTTGTCTATAAAACGACGACAACATATTCGGATATCTAATTAGTAATTACACTCAAATTTATTTTTGGTAATCAAATATAAATCTTAAGACAATATCTTTTGTTTTTGAGTAAGAGTATGTGTGTAGGAGGATAGGAATGTAGTCCAGGGCAAATTATATACTCCGAAACTTAAGTCGTAAAAAGTAAATAGGCACTATTTGTATCTGTTAAAGACAATTTGAGATTTTTGATTATAATGTGTTTGAGTGAGACTGAGATGACTAAGACTTAAATGTTTTAAAAATAGAAGTTTTATTCCAATTTTGATGTTTGTATTGAATGAATAGACGACTTATTTGCAATGTTTGGATGACTTCCACATCAGAAACAAAAGCGATTCAGTTGTTCTTCTCAACCAGAGTTTTGTCAATGACTTAAATGTCTTTCAATCAAACGTGACGAATGTGACCACAACTTTGGCCCCAATAATACCGGAGTTTAAGAATCCATGCGAAGAGCCCTGGAGTTATGCTCCGAATCAAGTGTTGCCCACTCTCTGGCGAATAGTCTATTGGACGTCTCAAGTGCTGACATGGATTGTATTGCCTTCAATGCAGTCCTACTCGATGGCCGGCGAATTCACAGTAATGGGCAAATTGCGGGCCGCCTTCATCGAGAACGCCATATATTACGGCTCTTTCGCCATCGTTTTCATTGTCTTTATTATTTATGTGTCCATCAAAACTCAATTAAGTTTAGAAGGACTCAAAATCATTTGTATCACCGCTTCCAACACTTGGGGTCTCTTCTTATTAGTGGTACTGTTGGGTTATGGTCTGGTGGAGATCCCCCGGTCCTGTTTCAATAGCAGTTATTATGGTCGAACACTTAGTTACCTGTACTTTAAAGTGGCAAAACTCAGTGCAGAAAAATGCGAGTCCGAAGAAAAACTGGAGGACGTCTTGGATGAGATACAGACCTGTTTGGAGTCTTTGAATGGCGAACGCGACCCAATGCGACCATATCTGGACATTATTGTCGACAAATGTCCGCCACAATGGAAGCAACAAATGATGGCGCGTTTGATGGAAAACAGCGCCAGTTGTGTGACTTATTCGGGAAATGCTTACAACGAAAAGTCATTGACTCGAATGCATAAGTCTATTATCCAAACGATGCAAACCAATCACAGAACGCACTGTCAGTGGGATCTACTGATCAGTCAAGCAATTGAATGGGAAGATGTGGCTAAGAATGAAGTCAGTCCTACTCGTATCTATCGGTCAACCATTGAGTGGCGCCGTTCGTCATCGGCATTGACGGCAATGATTAATGATTGGATATATACCCCCAAAATGGAGTGGTACTGGAAATGTATGTGTCGCTCAACTTTCTATCGAGTCTTGGGATATATTCTGACAGTCTTCTCATTGATGGTGGTCTGGTCCGAAATGACATTTTCCATGCAATCCATTCCTCTGAGTATTTTTGCATTAATAATGAAATTATTGCGAAGTAATTACAGCTATTTTCTGATTGAGGTATGACTGAGAACAGCACTAAATTGGTTACTCATTGATTAATTTGTTTGGCAGACGTTTTCAATCGTTTCCATATCCTATTTGTGCATTTGTTCGTATTATACAGTATTTAAAGTCCGAGTTTTCAATTACTACTATTTGGCGCCACACCACCAGACAGATGAATACAGTCTCATCTTCTGCGGAATGTAACCTTTGAGTCTTGATTTGTCTTCGATTGTCTTAACTCTGTTTCTATTCAAAGGCTGTTATGTCGTTTAGCGCCTCCTCTTTGTCTGAATTTCTTGGGACTGATTCACTTGGACTCACATATAACTCATAAGGCGCTGATCGAAGAGACGGCGTTTACCAAAATTATGGGTCATTTGGATGTTATATCATTTATAGGCGACAGTTTCAGTGTATACCTTCCCCTTTGCATTTGTATCTTCTGTTTGGCCACATTCTTCCAGTTTGGTTCAAAACTGTTGCATACTTTTGGTTTCGAACAATTCATTCTGACCGACGAATTGACTGCAGATTTGATAAGAGAGGGACAGGAACTCGTCAAACGCGAAAAGAATAAAATTATGCGTCAGATAGAGAGCAGTGATTCTCGATTTAGGAAACCATTGCCAACCATTGGAGAGAACCAGCCGTTGGCCACCAATCATGTTATCAACAGAAACTCTTCAGAAGAGAATGTCAGACAAGAGCTCCTCAATGATATCGAACCTATCGATTATTCTACCAACTTCAATTATCATTCAACAGGAAGACCACAAAAAGGACTTTTTGATGACATCTAATACCAGATTAGTCGAAACCATTCCTTTTATTTATTGTTGAAATCCTAGTCAGTCAGTCATTCCTCAAGATTTCAAGTTATTTAAGAACTTTTAATATATAATAAAATTTAATTACAATTAATAATACAATAGTTGTTATAAAACGTAAAGGGATTAAAATCGAGTCAATCAAATGCAAAAATTTTAACATCAATTATGATATTTATAGTCAGGGATGTGATATCGTGGCAAAATGATTACAAGATTTGACCCAGGCACAGGAATTACTAATTTTGTGACACATTTATTGAAAATGAATTTGAATTTTAAAATTCAAATAAATTCAATTTCATTTTCAATAAATGTGTCACAAAATTAGTACTTCTTGTGTCTGGGTCAATCTTGTAATCAATTTCCCACGATATCAGATCCCTGTTTATAGCAAATGCTCGCCACTTATGACGACTACAAACGCACAGAGAGGACTTCCAGTTGATATACGCCAAGAGCCTTATGGTTTAGAATAGAGTCTTTGATGTTATCGATGACCATATCTTTACATTCAAACTGAAATCTCGTAATTCATTTCGTACTGACTCTGACGGTTGTCTTCATTGTTTGTGGACTGTCTTTGAAGCTGTCGAGGACTGAGTTGTTTGTTGTGATCATTTCTGTCTACTTTGTCTGTCATTTCCAGTGCTCGCATGAAAGACATGGGTCTTTTGACAAAATGGGGATTCATTGCGTTCGATTGACCGGTGCTGTGGTCAGGAGTGGCGCAACTCATTCGCTGATTATCAGCGCCTCTTCCTATTTGTTGCAATTCGGTTTCCGAACTAAATTTAGCCGAATCTGTGATACATCCGGCGTCCGGTGAGTAATAAATAACGAGACCGCCGGGTCCTCCTCCCGGAGTCATTGATCGGTTGTGACTTTGAGTGGAAATTTCCGAATTTGAGGTATTATTGACCGGAGATAATGGTCTTTGGCTGCTGTAATAGTTCACCAGAACTGGCTTTTCATTATAATAGTCGGACATAGAATTGTCGGCAGAAGCAGAGAAAGTGGTCTCCTTTTTGCCACTGAGTGCCAAAACCATTGGTTACTAACTTTTATAAAAACTGTTAATTAGAACTTACTTTTCATTCCTTCTCATTGTTATTAAATAATTGTTTTCAGAATTATTTGGTTGCGTTTTATAGTTATGCGAACTCATTGAAGACAAATGACCGCAAGGGTTGTGCGGATATGGCTTATACTGAGGACTCATTACACTACTCATCGATGAGTTCAAACTAATCCTCTGCGATGACTGAACTGATGGGCTCTTAGAAAGATTCGGAATCATATGATTTCTTGGCGTCGGTGGAGACGGTTCGCAGTCACGCGATTGGCTTTGAGGTGAAGACTCTATTCTTTCTAATGATATGCCATCGTTTCGGCTCTATTTTGTTCGACAAATCAAACATTAAAGCAATTGTATAACCAGGTTATAAATAGTTTGACAAAGAGTTTGTCGCAACCGATCTATTACTTAAATAAACAGATGACAGATATGTTTAACTTTTCTATAGTAATCTGAATTAAATAACTTATAAAATAGTGGTTACGTTGCGAAGAAGTGAATCGACATTTCAATCGACTGTCGCAATGAATTTGAGATTATTTTAGGAAATGAAAAAATCAATGAATCGAACGACTTATTAGATTAAGAGATAACAAACGATAAGATAAGAGTTAAGACTTACGGCACTATTTGTTAAACGATTAAAGTTCTGCTGATGTGATGAGTGGTTGGGACGCATTGAGTTATGAACAAACATGGAATTAGTGCTATCCATATAAACCTTTACAGTACTGTCAGCACCTGTTGGTGTCGAAGCACTCAATGAGTTATAATGGCGGAAGTGAGCGCTCGAACTCTTCTTTTTGGCCGCATTTTTGCTGAAGACAAATATATTGGTTTTAAAGGAAACATTTAAAATGACAGACAATATAGGGATACCTCGGAAATCGCGGTCCACACAAAGTGTAGCAACAATTAGCGAAACAGCCCCTCGAGAATGGGTTATATCCGCCCTGAAATTTTCCGGTGACCTGCGATCAAATAGTTAATTGACTTTCGGTAAGGCAGAGAATTGTCTACTAACCTGTTCATTTGTGGTGCGTCCCCTCGCAACTAGTATTATGTGAAATCCCGTCAAACCGATTATCGGTATAAATAGTAAAGCAATTATAGCGATGATAACCAAACTGTAAGAGAAGTCCACTTTTAATCTTTCGATCGATTAATTCAATTCAATTCAAAGACTGACGTAATTATCGATTCTTTTTCATGAAGTTGTTGTTTGTGGTCCAGAATGTAGAGAACGCACCAAATAAATATCGAAATCATATGAATGCTGAGAAATATCAGGAAGAAGAAGAAATGTCTGTAATTGCGACGACCGATACAGTTGTTGACCCAGGGGCAATGGTGATCGAACGTCTACACAATTGCACAATTAGTTTAACACCAATTTAATGGAAACTTACTTCAATACAAGTGTTGCAAACACTGCAATGGGAACAACGGGGCGGCCGATAGAACTGACAGGTGACGCACCACTTCATCCGCACAGTTATACCATTGATATCGACATTTTTGTAAAGTGGAGCCCGAAAGTCGTCGTCTTTGTCTTCGTCCGGATCGGCTGTTGAGCATTGCTTTAATTGATTGAACCAGAATATGATTGCTTTTCAAAATACCCTTTTTGATTATCCCTGGATCCATAAAAGTGGCCAAAAAGAAGTTGGAAATCACAAAAAACGTTATCAATCCCTGACATATAGTCACCGATAAATGATATTCGCTCTGAAGATATTGACATCTAATTGACATTCAAAACAAATTCAAGACTTAGTTATGGTTTCATTGATTTCTTTTTCGACTTTAAGAGTATTTGATAAACGATTTAAAGATTTAGTGTTAAGACTTACGGGAAGATAAAGAAGAGAGATGTGGCCGAAAGTAAGAGAATCCAGGCACAGGTGGCCGGAATATACCGTGTTATTGATTTACAGGCCATCAATTGTGATATAATCGCCGATAATTAGCGGTCAATAATATAACCAAACGTTTAATTAAACCAAATTTGTGTCAAAATAAAATTCGTTTCTTCAGTTTGTCTTTCATTTATAAATTGATTAATTCATCGAATATTTTGGCCATAATTTGCTTAAATTATTTAAAATCAGTTGAAGACTCGGTCAGGAGTTTAATGGCATCGATGACTAGTTGTGAGAATTTCATTGCTTTAGATTCAGTTCAATATAATCTTTGTTTTGTTGATTCAATTGTCGGATTTGGTCTCTGATTTGTTTATCAATTATTATGTAATCAATTGATTCAGTCTTTCAATGAAATCTTTGATTTGTTTAACAATTTCAGAGCCTTTGGAAAGAAGATTAAAATTATTGAATGAATGAAATAATTGAAATTTTTGGGTAATTTGGGATAAATGGGAAATAGAAGTGAAAATCAATAAAACATTTACTTTTGTTTGGATTAATATTCATTACAATCACATTATTATATGGTTTATACAAATATAACAAATCCTAACATTTTTTTATTTAATTTTATTAATTATTCATAAATAGAGGAAAACTTGAAAATTGAAATCGTTTTAAAATATTAATTTAAAATAAATGATAAAATATTAAACAAATATTTGATAAAAAATTATTTACATTCAAAGCAATTGATTGAATCGATTCATTGCTTGAAAGCTGTGTTTATGTCACAAATGAATGAAGACTTTTCTCCAAAATAAGCCATAAATATGGAGAATAAAACTGTATTTTTCGTCCAATATTTTGAACACCACTTTCACAATAAAGTTGTCCTCATATTTGACATCCCTTTCCTAAAACCTAACCACTGGCTTGAAATGAGTTCATATGGAGCCTAAACCATCACTGTATCCCTTGATATCAATTTTGTCAGATTCTGATTTATTGCAAAAGTAATTGATTTAAATGAAGCTAGTTAACATTAATTGAATTTAATCGTTCTTGAAACTTTTGCAAAAAAAACTTGAACGTATTGTATGTTTATTAAAATTTCTGTGCTGACCTCTCTTACAATTTGTGTTACAATATTAAGTTTTGGGCGCTTCACCTGAAAAATGTTCAATGCTAACTTTAAGCTTGAATTAAATTCTTCAATTATTCTCACTTTAAGAAGCAACTTTAAATGGCCTAGTTTCCCGTAATTTTTATTTATATCTTGAATTATAATTGATCTCAGAATATCTGTGCTAGCTAAGAATAATTTTGTGATATTAATGCAACTAGTTAGAATTATTTAAGGAATATAATTAAATAACAATGCTTTCAAAAACAGGAATATTCTTTTAGTAATGATTTTTCTGTTGATTTCTATCAATACAAATAACGGATTAATTAGAGCTCAAATCATAGAAATCAGAGCCAACAAAATAAGTTCACTTTCTGAAAGATTTTGCAAAGCTCAACATGGTGAATTTTATAGTTTGGCAAAAATGACTAGTGGTTATCTATATAATCTATATGCAATCTACCATAGTAACTAAGTTCAAAACTTGTTAAACCAGGAAATTCTCAATAAATTCTAATGAAATTAGTGTTTTATTACAAAATTTTAAAATTTTTGAGTGTCTACTAGTTTTGGTTTAATATGGTCTTGAAAATTTTGAATGCCTTACCTGACGGACATTATTTGAAGACTATCCTTAAAAATTAAGAATAGCGGCCAAGTATCTTCAGGTTTTTTGCTATGATTAATAGTGTAAATAGGGTTGAATTTAGTTTATCCTTACAGCTCAGCAGGGATGCCCAAAAGGGAGGATATCCCCTTTAGGCTTGAAATTTGGCTCTAGTGGATATGCAATCAGGTCTCGCTGCGGCCATTTCTTGGTAATGGTTCCTGGCAAAAAACTGTCATTTTGTCCCTTATTTTAAGAAATTTAATAATCTTTCAATTGTTGCTTAATTGTGGCTCTAAATTACCGGAAGTGAGCTTATTTTAAAATGATGATTTTTCCGTTCGTTAGTTTGAAAACACACACTATAGAACCGCTAACCTTGAACAATTTCGCTTTACTAAAACTAAGCCTATTTATAAAGAATATTGCAGCTTTGTTTGTCACATTTTCTATTTCCACTTGCTATTCCCCCTAATCCTTCTAGATGATTCTAGCAAAAAAATACCCCTGATCACCCTGAAATTGAGGAGTTTGTTTCCTCAATTATACCCCTATGACGACCCAAGGATTTCTCATAAACAAAAATGTAAATTCACATCAACAGAGAAAGATTTCCTCAAATACTCCATTTGAAAGAGGATGATTGCATGCTCAAATAAAATTTAAAATATTTACATTCAAACCTTTCATGATGAATTTTAATGAGTATGAGTTTGAGTATAAGATCAACTCATTAAATAAGTGAACTATTTATTCTTTAAAAAGTAACTTTATGTTTGAGCCAAGTGTTTAAACCTTATGACAATAAAATATTGAACAAGTTTGAAGCCCTAAGTGGGCAAATCTTTGCCAATGCATATAATTCACCATGGTAGCCAAAATACCCAAACAATAAAAAAAAAGTCGGGTAATTCACAAGGGTGAGCTTTTACGAGCTCTTTATAGTAATTTCATTTGATTAATAGTGGTTTCAGGAAAATCTTTGTGAAGATGCGCTTTTAATCTAGGTCAAGTCCAAAATAGATTCACCTAAAAATTAAGGAAATTTGCAGGTTTCAAATAAAAGGTCTTTAGTTTTATTTGAATAAATATTAATCAGAAATAATTATAAAATCTTTATTGAAATTAATAATAATTAATAATAATTTTGATTAATTATAATATTTATTTACTTATTTATAATAATTATTGTAATCAATAATACATATAATATGACGAATGAAAAAAAGATAAAACGCAGAGAAATGTGAGATAAATCACAAACTATTTAACGAAAAGATAACTAAAATTTTGTCACTTCTTCTGTGAACTAAAAATTTAAAAATGAGAAAAACTACTCATTTTAGTCAATAGTTTTCTTTACAAACATTCAGACATTAAATTGTTTTATAATTATTTTTAAAATTTCAATTTAAACTGAATTCCGTTCGAATGAAACGTTCAAAAAATAGACAATCAGTCGAAGCCCACCGAATAATACTTAATATAAGAAATCATGTCATCACTAGTGGGCGGACGTGTCGGTCACGCGTGTCCCACATATATAAGAGCGTTGGCCAGCGATCCGCTAATGGCCTTCGGTGGGTTACCGCTGTCTCGGATGTCATCCGCACACTCTATTGTCATCCACACAATCAAATTGTAATTATCAACAAAACAATAGTCAAGTGGACAGACCTGAAGCGGTTGTAGTGGTCTCGTCGTCATAGCAATCGTTGCCATTTTGTAACTCAATTATCACGTCTTCATCGCTTTGTTCATCAATTAGAGGCTCATAATGACTGTCATTCAAGTGGGCGCTGAGATTGTGGTCCATCTGAATGACTGGTCCGATGCAAGCGATGGTCGAATTGGAGTTGACTTCCTTCAAGTCGTCCATCAATTGTGCGATTTGGCTCTGGAACCGGATTTTGGTTCTGACAAGTCGTTCGGTCTGATAGTGGAGTTCAGTTTCAGTGCGCTTCAGGTGTTGGATGTACCGAATGGCACAACTGATTATATTTATGTGCGAACTCTTCTTTTCGTTGTACTCATTGGGCGGCAGCTCATCCTTCAACACTTCGAAACAATGGCGGAGGTGTGCCCTTCGGTTCTTCTCCAGAGTCTTATGCATTTCCCGGTGACGGGAATAGGAAGAGTGGTCTCTGTTGTTGTCCTTATCTCTGGAGGTCTTATTGTTCGCATTATTGGTATTATTAACCGAAAAGTTATTGTTTTTGTTGATTGCATTAATCGATGGTCTGATTATCGAATTGCTATCAATATTATTGATGACAACATTCGTTATGTTCTGAGCGTTTCGTTTTGTACTTTTGTTTGATTGATTCCAGGCCTTTGACATTCGCTCAGTTTGTGGGGCCATCGCTGCCATTGGCTGCACTCCAGTCCCACAAGACGTATACGTATGGAACTGGACACTGATCGGCACATTTGGATCCACTTTTAGGTGGTAAGTGCCCGACGGTGTAACTGCATCTTCAGTGTCCTCAAAGCCATCACTTCCTGTAAATTCATTCCTCTCGCCATCACTAGAATCTATTGATGAATATGAAGAAAACGGAATCAATTGTTTAATTCATTTGTGATAATAAATTTCAAATCAAATGAAAGTTGAATTTAAAGGATAAACGAATCGATTGTCAAAATGGGTTGAAACACATGACACTAATGGCTGGCATTTAAACAATTCTTATGACTGACCCGTCTTCTGGATGTGGTCCAAATACTTTGCGGCCTCCAGAAGAGTATCTAAACTCATATTTCATGAGGACTTTGAGTCAAAGAGTTTGCAGACAAGCGTTAAATTAATTAAAATAATTGTTGACTTCAGTTATAGTAAGACATTATTTGACGCAAAATCACACGAATCACACGTTCAGTGATTGTCTACATTTCAATGAATGCCTTAATGTTGTTGTTATGTCATGTCATGTGCGCTACTAATCTTTAGACATCAATTTCGTCATTCAGAACAACATCTACTCATCACCATACTCATTTTACTCTACCCTTACTCACCAGTCTCTTCATTCATTTAAATTACTCTTTAATTATTTTTACGATTTTTACCATTTTTTTAGAAGTTAACGACAATTATTGAGAAAAAATCGAAATTTTTTTAACGATATATTTAACGTAATTTACAGCACAATTGAGTGTAAATATTGTTCAGTCAAACATTGAAACATTATATCACACAATTTCCTAGTTTAGATGTTAATAAGCTCGAGCTCCTACATAACCGAGCTGTCATTTGTAACTTCAAAATAGGGCTCGAGGCAAAACTCGTTTTAAGGTTGTCTTGTTTTACGAAACATTGATGTTATCTTCCCACTTAACTCCTCTACTTTTCCCTTTCAATTGAGCGACAAGTGTACTTGCTGATAGGCCTAGATTTCAATTGATAATATAGGTGATTTATAGGCCCCTTCAGGCTCCGACTACAGGTCCCAAAAGAGGTGCATTGGTTTGCTTTTTTTTGAATGCTTGTTGACTGGAAAGATGTATTTAACATTTAAATTTCATCACTTTGATCAAGATCATTTTACAAGATAAGATAAAATAATTATTGTTTCAAATAAACTCAAGGTTATTTTTAAAATATTGTTCCCCATTATAACAAGCTTCACTTAAATTAATAGAAAGGAAATTCATTATAAAAATATTTCCTCAAATGATCAAATTTATGGAAAAACTTCCTTAAATCTTTTTTTACTTCAAAATTTTTAGCGAGATCAATTGAGTCGGCCAATTGTGCCAACAGTTTATATGTTTTGAACAATTTTAGAGGAAATAAGTAAATTAAAACATATTGCAAAAAATAATGACTGAATTAAACTACAGACAGAAAACAAAAATCTTTGTAAATACAGTTGACACTCGATTTTATCCCTCTCTATTCTGTCCCTCTCTCTATTCTGTCCCTCTCTCTATTCTGTCCCTCTATTCTGTCCCTCTCTCTATTCTGTCCTCTAATTTTTTTAAAAACAACATAAACTCAAATTGAAAAACAGTTCATATTTGACCGAAAAATTATTTGAAAAACTTTAATGTTTAGATTTGTTTTGATTTGAAGTGAAAGTATCGACAAAAAAAACAATTTTTTACCACTATTTTATAAATTAGAAATTTTGGGTATTTCTGTCATATAGAATGTGATTCGTGTGATCAACAATTAGAAAATTTCACAAAACAACCGTGTTATGTATTCATTCAATTTGCTTAAACAGATAAAAATATCTGATTATTTCAATTAAATTGATATTAAACTCCAAAAAAATCATTGCATCTCTCAATGTTATCCCCCTCGATTCTGTCCTTCATTTTTAAAACCCGACAGGTTGACAAAATCGAATATCAACTGTATGAATAATTAATATTTAAATATCAGCCTATTATTTAAAACTGTGTGAATTTTTAATTCCAAGCCATCAACTCACACAATCGATCAAGATCTCAAAATTTAAGTTTGACTCAATTGGATAATCATGGAATTGGGTTTTCTCCAAATTGTCTATCAAACTTCTAGGTTGTTACCTTGGTTTACCATGATATTTTCCGGTTAATTTGATGTAAATTTCAATTTTTGCTTGCTTGAAATTGTTGCAAATCCATTTTAAATTTTCAGTTTAATTAATTTAGATGACTGGTTATTGATTTTCCATTAAAGGAGTCTTTAAATGTTTATCAAACTTCAAACATTTTTTCAATATTCAAAAGCTTGAGCTGACAAATATGAATATGCTAAAAAGTAATGTCAATTTCGATTTTGGCTTTCATATCAATCCGTGTCCAACAATTCGAGTCAACAGCCTTTTTGAATAAATTTCTTTAACCAAGGATCAAGTTGTTTGGATCTCAACTATCATAGAAAAGTTTTGCTATAATTTCAGGAAATAATTTGAAATAATGATTAAGTTTTCAATTCCTTTATTGGAAAATATTTAAACAATTCATAAATCACATCAAATATTAATGAAAACAATTATTTGTTGTAAGATTTGTGACAAATAAAGACATTTATCGTTTGAGAATAGTTTGATAAGTAAGTCCGAGTCCGTGTTGAAGGATGGGAGCAGAGAGTCCTGAGATGGCAACTGGTGCCAGGGCACTGCTATAGTGGACGGCAGGCTCATAACTGACTGATCTGACAGCAACCGGAATATCAGATCTAACAGTGTATTGACGGACCTAAAAAAATCAAGATTAGAATTGTCCATGCTCGAATATTTTAACTCATATTTACCGCTTCAATGATATTAGAAGTTGGTTGAGTCCATTCGCTTGAAGTGAAACGATGTTCAGGTACTGTTCGAGCACTATATTCCAATCGAAATAAATTTAAATTTGAACATGTTAGTTTTTAATGATTAACCTTGTTACAACTTCCGATACAGTTGTTGGAATCGAAGCAGGAATGGCAACTCGTGAATGTGTCAAAACTGAAGGAACGGCAGATACATAACTCTGCACAATAGGTGTGTGCAGAAGCCCTGCGTTGCAAACTGTAAGAACTGCGGCAAAAATGGCAATTGATTTCATTTTGTTTGGAAATTTGAACGATTCAACAACTGTACCTGCAATCCTCCAGTTATTACTTTATATACTCGATTTTCGAAGTTACCACACAATCGGACAGCCCTTCGGCATTGGAATAATTCCCTTTTCTGTTCGTCATCTAAAAGAAGTTCAAACATTTGGGTGGAGCTCAGAATGCTTTTCATTGAGCACTCAATTTAATCTATAGTTCTTAAGCTCTTCACAAAAGTTTAATATATTTGTTTTAAGGAATTTCCACATTTTAATGATTCTGTTTGGAATTTTCTAGTTTAAATGTGACCATTAAGTGATCTGTCACTCTTAACCTGTTAATTCATATGTTTATTAGTAGACTAAACTAACAAGCTATACAAGTTATTTCAAAAGTGAGAATAATAAGCATAATTTAATCAATAAATTCTAACAATTCAAATATTCGTTTGTTTAAATTAAAGACAATCGGCTTCAAAGCTGCTTTTAAGAAAGTAGTATACTCAATTCTCCTCTCTATCTTAATGATTAAGAATAAAGATGTTTAAAAAGTTTTGATTTGTCTTTATTTGATTATAACCAAGAAAAGGAATTAAGCTTTATTGGAAATAGAAAATTATCGGTATATAATGCCTAATAATTCTTTTAGTGAAATAATTTTTAGGTGAAATTACACTTTGGGTGAACTAAATCTAGGTCCCATTTATCATTTGTTCATAGATCTAACCTTAGTGAACCAAAGAAAATAATGACTGTTTTCGGTCTAACGGTAATGGACTGTCTTTGGATTCATAATTTATTTGTTTTCACTTCAGGGGGCATATCATAAAGATAAAAAGGTGACTGGGTGAAGTTTGTATTTTGCTATTTGTGATTTAAATCAAAACATTTGAATGTCTTATTCTATGAAAAGGATCAAATTAGTCAAAATTTTCAAAAAGTTGAACGATCACATATATTCTACATATGTATGTACCGTATTACCTCACATAGTGCGGCATGCCGGTATAAGTGAAATTGACCATTTTCTCAAAAAAGGTTTTATGGTGTCTACCGGCATGCCGGTATAAAGTGAGGGAAATATTTTCATATAATTTTATTTTTAAA
>JAQIWP010000822.1:0-19830 GCA_034695525.1 Euzetes globulus | reverse complement strand
ATTTTGTTGTTTCTTCTTGTTATTTCTTGTTATTTTGTAAATGAGTAGGGAATTCCCGGAAAAATATTACTGGATGCTCTACTGAATACTAGTTTATTCTAAATTTAATGCCTCGCTCACATATTTATTGTCAAACAGTTTTTCATTTAAAATAAAAAATCTTTTGGCAAAAGACTAATAATTATATATTCACTCTTTAGATAACTTTTTTATATAAAGATTTGCGATAAGTTTTGCGTCAAAAGTTTTGACTCTTCAGTCTAAAGGTTCAGTGTTTATTAATTTTTATTACCTCGAATCAATAATTTAATCACAATAATTTATGTTTCAACATTAAATAATATCCGTAATATATGAATATATAGCAAAATTAACCCAATTGATACAAATTCAACTAGTTCTATATTCTATTCAACTGTTTTTATAGGCAATTAAACGACTGAAGTTCCCCATAAATCTAATTTCATTCAATCGCTAAATCTATTTGACACGGCTTTCAATTTGTTGGCCGACACACTTCATATCAGTTCAATGGATAAACAGATTATCAAAGTGATTAACAATTTATACTAACTGAATTTCATTTTTTACAATGATTAAGAGTAATGTTAGAGAAAGCACCAGAGATGCAGTTTGTTATATTTATACTAGAGCACCATTTTTGTGAACCATGCTGAATTTGTGAAGTAATCAATTTTTGTGAACCTATTGGCTGACCCGACCATATTTATAAAATTGGTACTGGAGTGTACATGCAAAAATTGATTTTGATGTATAATGCTTTTAATTTAGAAATTCAGATTCAGTTATGAAGTTCTGACCATTTATTCACTTAGAATGACTATCAAATTAAAACTGGTGATATATTTGAAACTTTTATAGTCCAAGGCCATTATAATCAAGTTCGGGTCCGACAAAATGGTTGATAATAAAGGATTGTTGATACTAATGGACCTCTTTTGACATTAAGTCTATCCAGAATAGGTTGATACTATCGACAATGTCACTATATTGGTGATTATAATGGACTTCGACTCTAGGCCAATTTTAAATGAGCAATTCAAAGAATAATATAGGTATTTATGCGAGCACAAAATTTGAATCAATTACCTTGTTCGACCGCATTCTATTTTAGGCTAAAAAATCTGTTTGAATCTCTAAAAAAGTTGTTTGAAACGGGAAAAAGTAATTTAAAGAAAAATGAGTTTTTTTCCTTTGGAACTTCTCAACAGATCCCACTTTTTTTTTTGTCTTTTCGATGGTTTGAATGCATTTAATTTTCAATTTAAATACTGGTATTTATATAAACAATTGTAAACTAAAGAATCATAACAACAGTTATTCTAATTTGAATGAAAGAATTAGTGCATAAAAAGTTCTTATTGAATGAGAGGTTAACGCTTTCTATCCCATAGTATTCACTCTTTTGCATATGTTTTTAAATTTATTACTCAATAGTTCTATTGATTTGAATAAAAGTGATTTCATAGTTATTTATCGAAAATGGGAAAATAAAATTCAATGAATTATTGATGGAAAATACATACCCAAGTGAAGAAAGCTAGCAAACAGACTAAATGCTTGACGAGGCCAGCGATGCAACCCATCCTTTCTTATATTGTTTGAGGTTTTCAGGAATATTTTGCATCAAATTCAACGACAAAATTAATGAAAATCCAAAAGTGTTTTACATATGGTTTGACAGATCATAATAAGAACATAAAGTTTTTTGATGAAATGTTTATCGAATTGTTTAAACAGAAAACAAGAGACACAATTGATTATAAAAGTGCACAAAACCTCAGACCTAAGACCTGACCAAACTCTGTGGTAGCAGTGGTTCGACTGAACACTAAAAACATTTGTATAGCAGTCACAGCGCGAAAGATTTGTTGAATGAAAAACTTGCTTTCTTTCTGTTGGTTCGCTTCACTAACTCGGTATAAGTGCTGTTCAGTCATTCATAGATTAGTGCTCACAAACACATTTAAACATTTACAATCTCCCCTATGCAATAAAGGACATTTATTTTATCTAAAAATCTAAAAAAAATGATGCAAAAGTGACCAGTGCCAGTTTGCTCCAATTTTAGGTCATTGACTTTTGCTCAAAGCTAGGGATCATGAATAACATAGAACTGTTTTGAATATAGAGAATGTGATGGATGCTATTGTCGACTTTCTAACTTTATAAAAATACCTATTCAAGTTTTCAAGTTTTATTCTGAAAATGGCTTCATTATTGTCATAATAAATGGACCTAGAGTGAAAATTTATTGAAGTGTTTATGTAGAAACTGGTTCCTGGATTTGGTCCCAAATTCTCATATTCTCTATTTATGTTTAAAATTCGAAATAAAACCGGAATCCAAATGTTTGCATCACTAGTGAGCACCACATGAAATGTCGTGTCCTTAAAAATAAGCAGATATGCAATCAAATACTCATTTAAAAGGTGCAAACACTTTGAAAGTTGTGGCAACGGTTGGCAATCAGCGGCCATTCCGGTCAACTTTATTAAAAGTGCATTTAAAAGTGGACTTTGAAGAGTTTAGGATAGGCTTCACTTAATCGTGTCTGTGCACTGTGTCTGTGCACTAACCCGTCCTTTAACGTCCTTTAATTGCCTTCATATGCTTCAAATTTATAACACATTTAACGGACTGAAAATAACAATACTACCAAAAAGTTGGTCCTCTTATATAACTTGTTAGGGTGCCATATCAATCTCCGTTAAAAGTCCATGGCAACTACTCATGGCTGACCATAATCAGAAGGGCATATTTGAAACCGTTCATTTAGTACTCACATTATTAAGCTTACCTTCATAGCAACATGGTGAATTGTTTAAAATGAACCAAATTGGTATGAGGTAGGTAGGGGGGAAGGCAGTTCACTAATCAATTATAAATCAAAATTCTGTGTCGAACCTATTTTTTAATAACTTTATATACAATATCTTAAATAATATACAATTATATCAATTATAAAATAATATAAAATATGAATTTAATCGCATTGAACCCAATCCTTGTCCTCATCGCTGACAACATCAGTCTTCTCCCAATCGTCACTTCCAGTTTGGATATCGTTTGAATCGGGAGTCGATCTGATGGACTGGAGGTCTGAACATTCGCTGGGGTTGGGAAGCAATTCTTCTTTGATTGGTTGGCTTTTAGAGAGACAATTGTTTTCTTCTAAAAGTTTTATTTCAACGGAACTCCGATTTAAAACATTTGAGTCTTCGGTCAACTCTTTAGAATCACGTGATTTGTCTTCAATTTTTTTCCGTTCTGTTTGTCTCAACTGATGGACTCTATAGTAATATCTGTGCCAAAACTCCACGTCAGACAAAGAGTTTGGAACCAATTGCGAGTAAAACTCCTGCATTTGGGACACAGTCTTAAGCAAGTGATCCATTTGTCTCTGATAATCGATCAGATTGAATGTCATTAACCAACTCTCGTAATGTTCGGGCGGACCACTGGGCTCATGACAATAGGTGTTAGAATCGGTCTGGATTTGAACCAAGAGTTGCGGCCAATTGTCGATTGCAACCAATTTGTCTCCATTGAAGACATACATCTCATCCTCGTCTTCATAATAATCTCTGTTCATAACAAATGCGTCGGCAATACTGGACACCAATTCAGAGAAAGTATGCTTCGCTTTATTCTTCAGATTTGAAGTCCAATCACCAGAAGTTTCTTCAGCAGATTCGCTATTTTCTGAGTGTTTAACCTCCTCTTCGGTATTACTGTCTTGTTTTGGGGACATTTCATTTGACTTTTGGTCATTTTCAAGATCAAAGTCGGGGACCACAGACTGACTGATGCCAGAAATGGTGTCTTTCATGGTTTGGCTGACATAAGAGGCAGTATTGGAGACGACGGAAACGGACTCATTCTGAACCGTTTCCTTCAATTCACTCAAATCGCGTTTAATTGACTCAAATGTATCGCTCGACTGAACAAATGTAATAAAGTTTTGCTTAAGAATTCAATTTCAATATAAAGTTAAACCTTTTGAACCCAAGAACTCCACCACGAAGTCGATGGCGTCGATTGGCTCTCAGCAGCCGTTGGCTGGGATTCCACTCTTTCCTTACCTTCGAGCTTATCGTCACTTATATTCAATATATCATTCAATTATAGAAATATATTTACTGTCAGAAAGAAGTTGAGACAAACCTTGACTTCGGGTTAGAGTTGTTGTCCATAACTGATGGAAATGCAAATCATATGACAAGAGATCTAAACAAACATTGACTGCAAAACAACAACAATTTGCAAACAGATGTCATGTGATTTGTTCGCATCTGATTTCTTCTCACATATATTCACAAACAATGTTACCGATCATTATTTAATGGGGCAAATAATTTCACAAAATGGGAGAGTCATTGGATCGTCCTTGTCTCTTTTATTTAATTAAATATTAGTTAACAATAAAATAATCAAGCAATATTCTTATTTAAACAGTGAAATAAAATCCTTGATCACAACGATTTTTGAGTGACTTTATTTAAATAAGGATTAAAAGACGAAATTATTTCATTTTTATGATTTTGATGATAATATTGTTTTTGAGTGCAATTATTTATAGTTTCAGCACATGTTCTGATGTAATGTTTTTTGTCTTACATTTGATTAAAATTAAAGTTAAAAAATTATTATAAATTTATTGAATAAAAGTTTTGTTTAACTCTGAAGACAATGTTATCCCTGTCTTCACGACTGATGACAAAAAGAGTTTTTCATTCATTCAAATATAATATAAATAGCATTAAAACTATTCAAACAAAAGCAACAAAATTGGAAAACACTCTTCAGTTTAAGTCAAATGCCGGTAATAATGGGTTTCAACAGAGACTCAACAAATTGGAGTCTTCTCTACGAAGAGTCGGGAAAATCACTTTTAATGAATTGAATCAATGCTTAAAGGAATTGTCTAAATGTGAGTCAAATTACTCTTTTATTTCAGTTAAATTAAATTAAATTTGTCATTAATAGCCGGAACTGTGCGACCGACCACTACTCAGAGTCTTCTTCTGATCCGGAGCTGTGGATCCATGTTTTCCGATGAATTGCCTGAAAAACGGAGAGATTTGTGTCAAAGAATGTTTGAAACACTTTCAGAAGTAACTGATTTAGACGTTTCTCATTACAATCAGTTGTTGAGAGTTTTCATCGAAAATCATTTGGAATTCAATGCCATCGACTTCTTGGAAAAGATGCAGTTGAAGGGAATTGAGGCGAACAGGGTCACTTTCATCCTTATGATCCAAAGGTTCTGCCAAAATGGCAACATTTCCGAAGCCATTAAAATATTAGAACACATGAAGAGTCAGGACATGGCTATCAGTGAATCGGTGTTTAATTCCTTGATATTTGGTTACGGAAAGGCTGGAGATATAGAAACGGCTGAACAGACACTTGATATGATGCGCTCATCCGGAGTCGAGCCCTCAGCCGATTCCTATACGTCTCTGCTCTGCGCTTATGCTATGAATCCCACAAACCCTGAAATTGAACAGAAAATTAATAATGTTTTCGGCGAAATGAGTAAAACTGAAGTCGAATTATCTGAAACCGATATCTTTAAAGTCTATAAGACATTAGCTTTGGCCGACTCCGAGTCTCCACTTTTGGATCAATTATTGAACAGAATTAAGAAAACACTCAATTATAATAAGGAATGTCTGAATGTCATCAATGATTTGTTGTTCGCCAACAAAGTGGATACCGCTCTAAGACTGTACGACACAATGGATGTATCGGAGACACAGTTGCGGCAGAAGAATGTCGGCAATGTTTTGATCAGAAGTATGATCCGAACAAATGTTTCGCCGCAAACAGTGATCAAAGTTTGCGAAAGACTTGAATCGGAGGGTAAGAATGAGTCGGCCCTGAGAAACGCCGTTGAATTCGCTCTGATCCACTCTGATATCGCCAATTGTCGGACTTATTTAAAACGTTTCAGTGAAGAACAGCCCTTAAAAGTTCATTTCTTTTTCCCACTTATCGTCAAAAGTGAAAATGAGAGTCAAATATTGGATATTTTAAGTGAAGACATGTCTTCGTTTGTCAGCGCCTCTTACTCTCAATTAGTCGAACTGTTTATTGACTATATTTGGCCCAAAAACATATTAGACATTCCCTCGTTTATGGAGAAGTGCAAAGACATAGGCTTTTCGTATGTCATTACTTATAATTCTTTGATACGATATTTCATAACAAATGATCGGATCCAAGAGGCCGTTCATATCATGACTTCACCCAATTATTCTGGCATTAATTTTGTCAGAAGAGATATTGTCTCTGATTTGTCCGATTACATAATGAAGGGAAATACCGATTTTCAAGAAGTGATTAATGCGCTCCAAATAATCAATAAAACGCAACGATTTGCCCGATCTATGGAGACGGAGATGAACGACCATTTCGGACAGTTTTTGCTTACTTTAATCAGAAGAAGAATATCACAAACACTTTTCAATCGGATTCTTCGAGCATACGATGAAAAAGGAATAAAAATATCTGAACTATCGGTGAACGCCATTTGCGATCGAATCACTTTAAGCGATGAAAACGAAGACTTAATCAACAAATTAAAGTCTAAAACTTCTGACCATTTAAGAGGTGTTGTCTATCATGACATCGACGATATCACAAAACCACGAAAAGATATGAATCCAGAAGAACTCGAGGGTCACTTAATTGAACTCAAGTCTAAAGGTCTGAATACGAGAGGCATTTTGCGTAGTCTTCTTCTGTCTTATTGTCGTCGAACTAAATTCAACGAAGACAATAAAAACGACATTTTAGTGAATGAGTCGCGAAATCGAGTCAAACAACTCATAGCTGAACTCAAAGAATCGAGTTTTGAGTTCACAAATGCAATGCATGCGATGGTAATGGACTTCTTCATCAACTGCGGTGACATCGATTCAGCCCTCGATATGAAAGCAAACATTTCTAAAGAGTTTGAAATCGATTTCTTCAAAATAATTAATTTTGCGACACTTTATGTGAAAAGCGGTGAAATCGAAAAAGCGATTGATTTGATAAAATCGGAAAATTCTAAAAAACGCGATACAATCGAAGGCGAAGAAGAAGTGAACTCCCATTTGAGTCGAACTCGAGATATGAGTATTTTTCGACTTCTCAATAGTCTTATCGAAGCCAACGCCGACCCAAAACTGTTAAAACAAGTCTTTGATCTCTGCATCCATTACTCGGCAATGACTCCGACTTCAATAATGGCTGGACCTCTGGTTAAGTACCATGTTCTTAAAGAAGACTACGAGGAAGCCCTGAAAGAGTTTGAATATTGTGTGGAAAATTATAAGATTACTCCCTGGAAGGGTCATCTGATTAAACACTTCCTGAGTAATGGGGATCAGATGAATCTGCAAAAAGTGGTCGACTTATCCAATCGAATCCACGGTGAGATCAATACAATATGGGAATTGGCCTCCATTTGCGTTGAATTGGGTAAACTAAAACAGGCCAAAAAACTATTGGACACTCCCGGACTTAAAGCTAGACAGAACAAGATTGACACTATCTGTGACCAAATGGTTAAAGATAATAATTTGGAAATTTTGGAACAATTCATTCGATGCGCTAAAAACGTATTTGATTTGGATCGGGACAAAATGTTCCATTATCTGATCCGGGGCTGTATTAAAATAGAAAACCCTCAAAAGGCACTCAATTGCTGGACATTAATGCAAGAGGAGGACATACAACCCAGTGATAGCACTCTTATTCTTTTGGCCAACTTTTTGAAACAAAACAACATAACAGTTCCATATACTGTTCCTCCGGATCCAATTCAAGGCTCATTCAAGTCTAGAGATAGGCTTAAAGAGAACATGAGCTCAAAGACTTTGGCTGAAGATTCACTCCACAAATTCAATGAAGCCCTTAAAAGTGTAGACATCGACGAAGCGCTCAGAATTAAAAAATCAATAGAATTGGAAGGAAAGTCTCTTTTAATGTCACAAAACTGTTCTCTAATCGAAGCTCTTCTCAATTCTGATCGGATCGATGAGGCCTACGATTTATCGAAGTCATTGCTGTCTTCAAAACTGTTCCCTTCGCCTCGAATTCTTCGTTACCTCTTCTCAAAGCTATCATCGATTGGAGATTATGAGAGATTAGAGACATTGGAAGGCATTGCCCCCGAATTTATTGTTCAAAACAATTCATTTTCAAACGCTTTGTCTTTTGCTTACGTCAAAAGCGGAAAAGTCGAAGAACTAATTGATAATAAATTGCTTAAAATGAAACCCTTCCCTTTGGGAGGCTTTTTACAAGCACTGGATGCCAGACCCGATCTGGAGCAACGTCTGCTTACTATTGCCAACCAATTGATTCAGGAATCAGATTACCATTTGCCTCTTAATATGGCCTGGATTAGTTTCATGAAAAAGGGACGTTTCGAAGACGCGGATAATATTTTTGAGTCCTGTCCTAAGTTTAAAAATATGCTTTTATTCAGTTCTCTTTTGGATTCGATTCGAGAGAATAAAGATATTGTTTTGGCCAAAGAGCTGATCAAAACGGTTTCCAAATCAAATCTGACGCCAAAATCCATTGGTATCACATATTCGGCATTAATTGACGTTTACGTCGAGTCCGGACAAATCAGTACAGCCGAAGATATAGTGGCCAACGAAATAATCAACTGCACCAAGAGAAGAATTGACCCGAAATCCGAGGTCGAAATCAAACTGATCGACATTCAAAGCTTGAATGGGTCGACAGTCAGTCGGTTAGTCCGAGCCATTCGAGAGAAAGAGAACCGGGAGCCTAAATTCCAGCTGCCGACAAACAAAGACGCCCCCACTGTTCCCTCATCCTCTTCAGATGACGACTTTAGCGCCAGTAGTAGTGACGAAGAGGTGGTTGACGTCAAAAATAAGTAATTATATATTAGTCCAAAATTATATTATCTTTAGTTCGAGTTTTGCCTCAAATCCTAGCCTTCGATGAAATCATTTAAATCTTTGAAACATTTTTCACTTTTATTGAGTCATAGTTTTGTCGATTTATATAATTTAAAGAAATTCTATTCAATTTAATCGTAACAACAAATAAAAATCAAAAAATTGACATAAAATGAGTTCAGGAACTGTTATCGATCTGTTGTCGAATCAAATTCCAATATAAACCTTTGGCTTTGATTAGTTCCGAGTGTTTGCCAGACTCTGCAATTGTTCCTCTGGACACCACTACTATCATATCTGCGTTTTGTATTGTACTCAACCGGTGGGCGATCACCAGAACTGATTGACCAAAGTTTTTATTCAGAGATTGAACTAGCAAAGGAATGCAATCAAGTAATTACTGACCGGTTCTGTTGCGCATAACTGTTTCGAGTGCCTCCTGTACTAAAGCCTCAGACTCTGTGTCCAAAGCACTGGTCGCTTCATCTAATATGAGAACTGATGGATTCTTGATCAGAGCTCTGGCGATTGCAATCCTCTGCTTTTGACCGCCGGAAACAGTGACTCCGCGTTCGCCGACTACTGTCTGATAGCCTTCGGGGAAATGTCTAATGAAGTCGTGGGCGTTGGCCATTTCAGCCGCTTTGAACACTTCGTCGTCAGTTGCTTCTGGTTTACCGAATCGTATGTTTTCCATAATAGTTGTGCCAAAAAGTATAGGTTCCTGGTTGATGAAACCAATTGCATGTCCTCTAAGCCACGACGGATCTAAAGTGTTGAGTTGGTGACCGTCTAGACTTATAGAACCGGAGTCGATGTCATAAAATCTCTCTAATAACGAAGCAATAGTCGACTTCCCTTCACCCGAAAGACCACAAATAGCGGTCACTTTCCCCGGAATTAGTTTCAAATCAAAATTATTCAACACTTTGTGTTCAGTTCTCGTCGGATAAGAAAAGACAACATTTTTGAACTCAATTTGTCCGATCACTTGACTGAGTTTGAGTCCCTGATTGAGGACCACTTTGGGCTGAATGTCCATATACTCGAACACTCGAATAGAGGCCGAAACACCTCTAATGTAATGTCCGAAAAGAATAGATAACTGGGAAAGTGATTTCTGGATGGTTTGCGTCGCCACTAAAAATGACATCAGATTTCCGGCACTAATCTCATCGGTTGATAACAATTTTCCGCCGTAGAGAAGAGTGGCCAACACTATTGAGTTGAGTCCCAGATTAGTCACTCCTTGTAATATCCCGATACCGATTCCCAGATTTATATTTAATTCTTCGGCTTTGGCTAATTCTTTGTCATAAGCCCTTTGATCCAACACAGAATGAATTGTCGATTAATATAACAAAATCTATGGCAATATTGTTTACCGGCTCTGACTTTCTTCCATTGCAAATGCTTTGACAGTTCGCACGTTATTAACCGATTCTGAGGCTAATCCTGAAGCTATGGCTGTCTTTTGTTGTAAAGAGTCGGTCAGAAAAATATACCATTTAAAATAAATATAGTGTATTACCTGTGCTTGAGCATCTTTAGACACTTGCCTGAGAAGTGATCCCAAGAGTGCACCACTTAAGACCATTGGTGGCACTGTGCTTACCATCCATAGAGTCATTTTGGGGGATATGACAAATAAGGATATGGAGCACCCGATTATCTATAATTTAAATCATTATTTTATTAAAAATTCTAATTGTTTTGTTGAAATGATTGCAATACTTGAGTAATACTTCTTAAACCTTGAGATACACAGAGTTTAAAAGAACTCTTGAATTCTTGGACATCATTAGAAAGTCTGCTAATTATTTCTCCTGATTTTCGGGAATCAAAGAATGAATTGTCGAAACGTATGATCGATGAAAACAATTGACTTCTTATACGGGAAGCCGTCTTCTCGCCAACGATTGCCAGCGAAGATATGTATAAGAATGTGAATAAACTCTTCAAATAAAAAAACATTTTTCTTCAAATTATTATTGATTTTAATGATTTTCATGAATACTTGGAGAATATACAACTGTAAGACTTTGAGCGCTGGATATTTTATTTCAGAGAAGAACTGATTGGACCAAAAGGATGAGTTTTCTTCGTTTGCGAAACGTGACAATACATTCATAATAGATCCCAGCGATAGAGGGATTTCAATGTTTAGGAGCGCCACAATTAATGCGCTCTGAATGTATTCAATCAGATAATGATAGGGAAGAATAGTTAACTCACCGAAACTGCTATCAACAGATACAGGGAATCGGGTCTCACGAAAAGCCAAAGTTTTGCGAAATCAAACTTTTCATCTGCGATCGATTTTGCCACAGCTTTCAAGTCCTGTCCCTCTCCTATATTATCTTCATTTTGGTCCTCAATTAAGTTACATTTGGCTCTATTTTTATACCAAACAATAGAAGAAATAGTTATGAGTCCACCGCTGACCGCAACCAAAGACCGTACTTTTGGTTTAATTACTTCCGACAACAATTTATTGCTCAGAAATGTCTTATATCGGTTCAAGTTATGTTTGAAGACATGGTTTGACGAATGAATTCCTTTTTTCTGCAAAATCTTCAAAAATCTATTCGAAAAAGTTATCAAATTATTAAGGATTTTGTACTTAAATTGACTAGGTTTAAATTTCTACAAAAAATAGCTACTGATAATTTACTTGAAATAGTGTCTAGGACTTCTAAAAAAATTATCTTATAATTATGAAAAGGAATTTGGTGACATTTGATTTTGATTTAGATTACCTAATATATTTAAATAGATTATCAAAAACCTAACTAGACACTAATAAATAAAATTTAAGAAAACGTTATTAGATAAAATTATTAGATAAAATAACAGGCTAGTTTTGTGCTTTGCGGAAAATGGTTTATTTCATGACAATCAAATACTTATTGGGTTGATTGGGTTTACCAGATAACCAGATGCAACTTTAATTAGTAAGTAGTTAACTTCATTTTTATTAAGTCAAAGTTTTAATCAATGCATTTATATGTGATCTTTAGCAAAAGGTTCTGGATTGCTCTAACTTTATATATTTTTAAATAATTGCTAGGTTAGTGTTATAAATTTAATTTCCAAAAAAACACTTTCACTAATTAATGATTAGAGGATTTAATTCTTGAAAAATTTTAGATCTCCAAGTTTGTATTTTTTTCTAGAAAATGATTTCAAAAAAAGGCAAAGAAATTACTAGAAAAGAAATCCAGTACATTTCAGAACTTTTGAAAAAGATATTCCATATTTCGTATATTTAATAGAATCCTAAACTATTAATGAAACTGGTTAAATCTAAACTTGAAAAATTGTCGGAATTATCCAAAATAAAAAACTACTAAATGTTGCCTTATTTTGAAACTTATAAATAATAATTTTGAATTATTATTTTCTTATCTTTTTAGTGCTCTTGTAATGTTGGCTAAAGGAGTATTTAATTGTTATTTTATGCAAAAGGGTATTAATTGAAATAAACAATTTTTGTTCATCATATGTATGTCTGAATCACCCGAATCGCGTACATTCTTCAGGCCTTGGCTCTGAAGACTCTGACTGCCGATCGGGTCAATGTGGTAACCCTCAGGGAACAGCTCATAGCATAGCCCAAAGTATGGGTTCGCGCATATGTCCCCTTAGAAGCCCCTTTAGCATTGGACTCCTTATCAGAGAAGCAAGGGCACAGCCAATAATTAAAGGGGAATTTTATGCGGAAAATTGTTTAAAATTAATATTAATTCTTAAAAAGTAATCGAATAATAATTAACCCGATTTTGTGAGCCTTCAACGAATTGATAGAATTTAAACAATATAACATTTTCAACACTTTATTTATTAAACAATTTAGATTAAAATAAAAGTTAAACTTAAACTTTAAAGGATTTTTTCAAATGTCAAAACAAACATGTTTACAATATCTATATTTCTATCCAGCAATGTCATTTCCTTATATAACTAAAATCAGTCCCCTTTTTTGTTAACTTTCATTTTATCTTTTGTTTAATATAAATATTTAGATAGGCTAGAACAATTTCGATTTACAAACTTGACTATTATAAATCATATAAACTAAATAAGTAGATAATGGATCATTATTAGTGAGTAAGGGCAAATTGTTTATGAAATGATTAGTTAATCCGTGAATATTGCCATTTATTAATAGTTTATGTCATATGTGAAGCATTCAAAGCAACTCACGATTGAAATCTTCAGAAATAAACATATTTTGAAATAAAATGATTTAAATGAATATCTGAATAATGTCTTCGACTGAAGTTGTTGTCGACCGGTATTTGGATCTAATAATCGTAAGTTTCAATAGAGTTCTTCATTATTTGATGGTTGATATTGACAGCAAAGCGAAACTCTTGAGGAGTCGTTCGCCGGCTTTGTCTTGGAATGGGATGAGAGTGAAGTTCATTCAATTCGGACCTATGAAGAAGCCATGAAGAGTTTGATCAATGAGTTAAGTGCCGACAATATGGAGACTGCATTCAAGCACTATATCGACGTTTGTGGTCATATTGTTAGCCATAAACAGAACCAAATGTTACTTCAAATGCTTGAGTTCGCGGTTCAGAACAATCTAATCCCTGGAAAGTAAGCCATTCATTGATCTGATTGTCCACTCTTTTACTAATCAGATGACTGTTAGACTGGTCTGCGAATTGATTTTGAGTTCAGATCGTCTGCATTACAAGAATGAGACCTTTTGGTGCAACGCTTTCTCTCTGATTCGCAAAATCATTGGAACCGTTGACTACAAAGGGGTTCGAGATTTGCTTAAAATAATCTTCGATAAAGTGAACCAAATTCCGGCCAAAGATAATGTTTCGGTTCTGAAACAACTCAATATCTTATATCAGGTCAGACATGACTTAAAAATGATTTGGTTTAACCTAAATATTGTGGTCAACAGGTCTTAGATTACATTTTCGAGAGGAATCATTGTTTACTTCCGGCGTATCTTATCTTAGATGAAATACAGAAGAAGGGCAAATGGACTCATTGGGTGACAACCACTTTACAGTACTTTTATTCTAATTGATTTATCCTTGCAGAAATTCGCAAAACTCATCAACTCATTTGTGGACAGCTTTCGACCGACGGGTCAGTACCTATAAGAAGATGTTTCAGGATTTTAAATGTCTATGTTTAGCACAAATGGTTTCGACGGCCGGTCGCTCTAAACTATTGCCAATTGTCGGCCATTCTTCCACTTTGAATAACATATGGAAATTGGATCCATTGACCGCCAAATTTCAACTGAGAGGACTCTTGCCTTACAATAAAGAGCTTCTGGAACCTCAAACGGGTCTCTTAAGATACGTTTTGGAACAGCCCTGCAGTCGAGATATGATAACTGCTATGCTTTCCCTCAACGCCAAACAAAAGCAGAGAAGTATTATTCTGGAGGAACAACTCGTAGAACTGATAATAACAGCGATGGAGCGGTCAGAGAGCGATCTGGAGTCGGCTGAAAGTAGTGAACAGAACTGTAATCCAACATTCTTTCTGTGGCAGCATCTGTCGAGTCACCTAATCTACTTCGTTCTGTTCCAATTCGCATCATTCCCTCATATGGTGCTCCGACTTCATGACAAGTTGAGTCAAAAGAATCTACGGAAGAGTCGGGAACACCTGATGTGGATTTTGCTTCAGTTCTTATCCGGTTCTATTCAGAAGAACCCACTGATGGACTTCCTTCCAATTATGAAACTCTATGATCTGTTATATCCTGAAAAAGAAGCCCTTCCTGTGCCGGACATAAGCAAATGGAATTCGACTCATGCGATGTCCGCCGCTTCCATCTGGATACATTTGTTGAAGAAAGCAGAAATCGATTCGGTCAGTCTTCAGCGACCGATCCCTTTGGCCCTTAAGTCACACATTGACTTTTTGCACGAAAATCTGGTCAACAACAGTAACCTATCGATGAGTCCCACCGACTATAGAGTGACTCTTCTTTGTAACGCATGTATGCATTCAATGATTGTTTTGATTTCGTTTCCCTATAACTTCCTTTCATTAAAAAGACAGCACAAATCAGGTCTGTTTTGAGCGTCCTCTTCATGTTTTGGTGGAAGGGGTTCAGGGCAGAGTCGGTGCTGCTTCCAATTCTGTGCCAATGACTCCCTTGTCTATGAATGTTTTGGACTCTCTGACAGTTCACACGAAAATGAGGTCAGATATCCTTCGTCTGAATGAATGTCAATTTAATTGATTGGTCTATTCTTTAGTCTCATTCACAGCATTGCAGGACAAGTGATGAAATTGGCTCAGAGCAAGTCCAACGCCGGACTGTCACCCGCTTTGGTAGAGACCTACTCACGGCTTCTGATATATACAGAGATCGAATCCTTGGGTATAAAAGGATTTATGAGTAATTCGTTTGTTTTGAACATTTATATTGATTTTCGTAGTATTTTGTTCAAAATAATTCCGATTGTTCTGACTTTTAGCTCAACTGCTGAACACTGTTTGGCGGAGTCAGGCCTGGGCTATACTCCACACTCTGCTTGAAATGTATATCTATCGTCTCCATCACATCAACGCTCACTACAGGATCCAACTGTTGGGTCATTTGCATAGTCTGTCGAACGTTCCGCAGACAAATCAGGTTCAGCTCCACTTATGTATGGAAAACACAGCACTCAAATTGATTCTGGGCTTAAGTAGTGCTGAAGTGCTTTCTATCCCACAATACACCCGATTTCAAAACGAACCGAAAGGTCTGATCTCAACCGAATCGGAAGAACTGAATAAGGCTCTGGTCCTGACTCTGGCGCGAGCTATACATGTGACCGGTTCAGAATCATTGACTGCTTCCTGGGTTAAGGATATACTTCAGAGCATAATGCAGAGCACAGCCATCAGTTGGTCCAGTTTTACCTTGCTCTGTTTTCCGAACGCAATCAGTGACTTCTATCAACAGTTTCCGATTCAAAAGGAGAATAAGGCACAGCTTAAAAGATCTGTCGAAGAGGAATACCGCAAATGGAAGACTATGAGCAACGAAAACGATATGTTGAAGCACTTCTCACTTCAAGGAACGCCTCCTCTCTTCCTCTGTTTACTGTGGAAAATGCTTTTAGAAAACGACAGAATTAATCCGATAGCCTATAAAATACTGGACCGAATCGGTGCCCGAGCCCTGTCTTCTCATATGCGAACTTTCGCCGACTTTTTAGTGTATGAATTCGCAAACCTTGTGGGCGGACAACACGTCAATAAGTTTATCGATGCTCTCAATGATCTGATCTGGAAATGTCATGTCATCACTTTGGACAGACTTCTCCTCTGTCTGGCCCTCAGAAGCTTCGAAGGAAACGAAGCACAGGTTTGCTTCTTCATCATTCATATGCTTCTCCTGAGACCATCAGAATTCAAGAATCGTGTTTATGAGTTCGTCAAAGAGAACAGTCCGGAGCACTGGAAGCAGTCCAGTTGGCACGAAAAACACGTCGCTTTCAATCGAGTAAATCCTTTAAAATCTCAATACTTTACTCTTTTAACAGATTTGTTCAGAAATTTCCAGAAAAGTTCTACTTTGAAGGTCTCCAAGAAGTGAGTGGTCAAAGCAGTCAACACCAATACCTACCCGTCTATTTCAGTAATGTTTGCCTCAGATTTTTGCCAGTTTTGGGTAAATATTGATTGACTTTTGCCACGAAAACGTCTAATTTGAATTTCTTCAAACAGATATAATAATCCATCGGTTCCTTGAGTTGCCGTCGGGTTCGATGTCGAATATAGTGGACCAGTTGTTGGACCAATTGGGCTGTTTGTATAAATTTCACGACAAACCGATCACATACCTCTATAATACTCTTCATTATTATGAGACTAAACTGAAAGATAAGCCGCAACTGAAACGCAAATTGGTTTCGGCGATCATTAATTCCTTTAAAGACATAAAACCCAGAAATTGGTCGTTAAGTGAGTCTTATCTCAATTATATGCAAAGAATTAATGACGACATCGATTGGACTCCAGGTTTGTTCCCATCATTTGTTTTGAATTTAAAATAAACTAATTAAATATGGGTTTAGGACTCGAATATTACATTCATTTAATCGGAAGGGTTGTGGACACTCTGTCTGGAAATAAGAGTCCGTTCCCTCACACAGACTACCGTTTCAATGAGTTTCCGAATGCATCGTCTCATGCATTACATGTGACTTGTGTTGAGCTGATGGCACTCCCAGTAAGCGCTACAGTAGTCGCCAATTCACTGCTGGATGTCGTTCTGATTGGACACAAGATTTTAACGCGAAATAACATCGAAATGTGGATGAATGCCATCGGTTTAGTGCTGACCGCTCTGTCCGAGTCATACTGGTCTATATTGAATGACCGGATCCTCGATATGATGCAGAGCCCGACTCTCGACAGTAATACTAATCCTTTCGATTTAATGGACTTCACTAATAGCCACACATCGATGATTGAGATGCAGTGCAGTTATCTGATAGCACTGACTCATGCTGTGTGGCACCATGCTAGTGTTGGACAGATCAGTCTTATGCCACAATTCCTCAAAGACAAAGTCAAACCTGTTATCAAAACTGAAGAGCAGTTCATTTTCATCTGTCATATTGTGGGTCCATTTTTGCAGCGCTTTTACGCCGAGAGAACCCGTTGTGTAATGGATGTGACCATTGAGTTGTACGAAATGCTCGAAATTATTGACAAAAGCTGTGAAAAACTTCGATTCATTGATCCGATCTGTGATCTTCTCTATCATATTAAATGTGAGCTCACTTTTTAACTGAAAATTCAGTTTTAATTAATGGAATATAATTTGCAGATATGTTTACCGGGGATACCGTCAAAAACGAAGTCGAGAGAGGTACACTAAAACCTCCAATATATGAACACCTCTTATATGTGAAAACCTCTTACATATGAACAGAATCTCTGGTCAAGAATAATGTCCAATGAACCTCCAATTAGTGAAAACCTCTAATAAGTTAACAAAATTTTGAGTCCCAAAGCTGTTCACATACGGGAGGTTTAAGTGTATTCGAAATCTGAGACCACAGCTTCAGATGCGGCTCAGGTTTATCACTCATATTAACATCGATGAGGTTTCCGTCATGTCTTGAATATAATCATTCATATTAAACATTTCAAAGATATTCTTTGAGTATTTATTTTATGACTTTTTCATATAATTATAAATAAAACGTTTTCTGAAATGCAATGGATTTGGTTTTGATTGACAATACCTTTAGTTCCAAATTGGAACTTCAATAGCACTGCCAGCTTTACCTGGTCTTAAGGCCCCAAATGAAGTCTTATGTTGAAATGGCATCATGCTAAAAATGACACTACAAACAGCTCATGGTTTAGTGACCCAACGCATCTACTACATCATATATTCACTAGCTACATTTGAACAAATACTCTTAGTTTTTTATTAACCAGGACATTGTTTTTTAGGGTATAGCGGGAATTAAACAATTTTGATATATTCTGAATCTACTAATCGATTAGAATCGACCAGTGTAACTATTATTTGCGAATGACCACTATTAAACCCGAAATTGGCAATTTCTCGCAATAATTCCTAATTTTATACTGAATTTTAAGCATAAATTTAAGGAATCAACCAATTTGTGAAAATACAGAGTTGAGTCTGTACAAGTTGATATTTTTATTGTTGTTTCTCAAAATCAGTGTGATTGTCAAAATAAACAAATGTAAAATTAGCCATATACTTTAACAAAGGCCCCAAATCGGGTCTGTGTTCGATGGTGAAATTAGACAACTTGGGAAATTATACAATGTGAAAATATGGGAATGTTTTTGTATGACCATTGAAGCATATTAAATAATTTACTTAGAATTTCAAAAGTTACAAGCTAAGTCTTGGAAACACTCAAAAATATGCTTTTAATTTACATACCTCTGTTTTAACATAAATAATTAAACATATTTTTTTATAAATAAAATCAAGTGAGTGAATTTTGTCATTTTATAAATAAGTTTTTTATGTTTCCAAGGTTCTACTCAAAGTTTTTCAATTTCTAATTATTTGCTTATTTATCACTTTATATAATTTGTTAATCAGTTAGTTTTTGTTTAAATTTCACGTGTTTTGGTCATTGATAAATTATCATGACCAAATGATAATTAACAAGAAAAAAGACAAATTTTTGTTAATTGTTGTTGTTTCGAAATTTTTTCCATATGTTATCATGTTATGAATGAGCAAATTAATTGATAGAATTGAAATGGTTGGATTTGCCAATATTGTTGATAAATTTAAGATTAAGTACTTGCTATTGAGAAAATTGATTTAGTCTAGCCTTTTGTTCCTTCTCTCATAAACTATGACAAAATGTAACCACAAATCTCTAATTTCTAATGTCTAATAAAGTCCGTCGCATTCATTCTTGATTTTTTAACTAAAATATGTTAATTTAAACACAATTAGAACATTTTAATTCATCCTTAATATAATATATAAATATATATAACTTTTATTTTAACAACCTGTATCTTATTCAGTAATTGGATAAAACTGTTTAAGCCATCTGGAGTATTCAACAAGGTCTTTCTCACTTTTGGTTGCATTGTTTCTAATTAACTTCTTATTGGTCCAAATTCGAGCATCTTTTGTGATCTAATTAATCAAATAGAAATTAATGGAATATTTATTTAAAATTCAAATTTACAGATAACGAGACGAATAACTGCTAGCCTTCGTACAAATCTGAAGTTCGGTTTGTTTACTATTTGATTGATTGTCTGCACAGTTTTTAATATCAAATGTAAACTTTTTTAAAATGCAAGAAATAGATTTAAATGTTAAACATTAAACCAATTTTATTTCATTTGTCTATTTGTAACTTGTTTTAAT
>JAQIWP010000821.1:0-19835 GCA_034695525.1 Euzetes globulus | reverse complement strand
CGATCTGAGAGAGAGAGAGAGAGAGAGAGAGAGAGATCGGTGAGAAATGCTCATCAAATGTGAAATTAGGGAGAGTTATGGCCTTTCGGCTCTTCCATCGATAAGAGAACTAAAATCTTTTGTTTGATATTAGAGATAATGGCAGACAATTGGAGTGTTTGACTGTTTGCCTCAATTAAAGAAACTCTTCGAAGAAGAAAAACTGAGCCCAAAAACGATTTGCATTTTTATCTTTTTAAGTTCTTAGGCTACGACTCCTTCAGACGAGTTAAACACTGCGAAGAAGTTTTTCCAAAATTCGTATCATTAAGTGTATAATCCATTTATTTTTAGTCTCGTAATGACAGAACAGTGTTGTGTGTATTTCAATGCATATTACGGTTTACAGCAAATGCTTCTATGAAAATATTAAACCAATAGAAACTGACTGTCAATCACATACCTTATACCCAGATCTCCAGCTTCACTCAAACCACTCAATTGCAAAGAATGTAATTTTAATGAATGAACGATTATTAGTAAAACATTTTATGACAGTGCTTTTTCTATATAATAGCTGATCAAGAAGATTGGAGACCGCTATAAAAGTGCTCTGCCATAAAAATTCTCTAAAAAAGTTAAAAACCAATTTTAAGAGAATTTCCAAAAAATTTGAACTAAATTTAACTTAAATATAAGCCCTTCCAGCGTTGTTTCCGTCAACTTACACATTTCGGGAAAAGCAGAGGAGATAGATGATCTTGACATAATAATGAAAACTTCCAATAAAGCGCATAAATGGTGATTATCAGTGATAATTGAGCATTCATTCAAAGGTATAATATTAATATCAGATTATAGGTCCCGAAAACTGTTGTAAAAATGGTTTGAGAAAATGTTTTGAATCTTATTGTAATTAAAATGCGTTGGGTATACACGCATTAGTTGGACATTGTCTGCACAGACATAGTGACTCCTACTACTAAAATATGAGCCGACGGCCAACCTGTCTGACGAAAAAATTGTTATAAAATATTGAATGTGATTTCCCACGATATAAGACCTGCGATCAACTAATTAGATGCCATCCCAGGCAAGACCTTACTCAATATTACGATAATTTTGTGATCAAATTAAAATAACTTCACTTTAAATTTTGAACACCTGAAGGCAGTGCACAGTTGTTTTCGTGTGCAATATTGCCAAACGATTATACATATTCTACTCTTCTCCACTCGGAGGGCGTGTTCTGCACAGTCATGAGAGCACATATTCGGCGGTTGTAATGTCCGCCAGTATTGCCGTCAGCTAATAGTCTAATGACGATTTTGGTCGATTGTGTCGGTCATCCCACGCTTTGGCATCTGATCGCCGGTCTGTTCGCTCGAAAACATTAGTGTATTTTATGCACAGGTCATGAGAAATATGCAGAATAGGAAAACCTCAGTCCAACCCAATTGTTTGAAGAATTTTACTCACACTCACACTATTCGCCGTTACTATCATATACTCCACTCATTGATGACTATAATTATGTTCTTTTAATTTATTTATTTATTAAGAAATTGATTTCTAGTTATTTATAATCTAATCCTTAATTCTTATCTCTTATTCAATTGTTTGCGGACTTGAATTACTGGTTATAAAACAAATACATTTTGTGGGAAAATATTCCAATAATTCGATTGTTATTCCTTTTCCTCATCACATTTGACTCACAATCATCTTAGCTATAGATTGATGTTTTCTTAGCTTTAATTGATGTCATTCTTTCTGTCAGATTAATTGCTTGTTTATAACATTGTTTTGACAGCAATCATGCATGGTGCTCATTGTGTGGTGACCATTCTCAATTTGCTAATTAATAAGTTAATAAATCTATGAATCAATTAAATGCATTTATTCTGTTTGCAGCGATTGTTTGAGGAGAACAAACAAATTTGTGTTCATGTTCTTCATAAATAGAGTTAATTCTTATGAAACATTAATTTTCATTTTTTGAATGTCTGACGAATCAAATGCCTTCAGGTTATGAAGTATGAAAAGTGGTCCCAATGTTGAGATGAGTTGAATATATCATACGGTTTAGTGAATTGGATGCGAACCAGGATCTAAGAAAGTGACCCCAAAGACCCGTTCGTTTTGCTCATAGCTTGCCTGAGGGCTCCCTTCGGCTCTTCGAAAGCAAAATTGACTGCTTTTGACTGCAGATCGCTTTGCTTTACAATAGTTTCAATGGGAATGAAAATTTTCAACAGCACTTGTAATTTGTGGCAATTTTGATAGTTTTCAAATAAAACACAATTTTCACCTAGATTAGGAAATCTGAAGCATAAAAAAGTCAATTACAATGTGTACACACCATGAAAATAATATCATTATTTTGTTTGACTTCTTTCCTTCTTCCTATAATCTTGTAAAACGATTAGATACTTGTTGAACAGTATTGCAAGACTCAACACGACTTTGAAGCCACAAAAATGTTAAAACAGATCATTTGTGGACAAATTCATTGGCATTCCTTCAAGTCAATTTAAATTGAATTTCTATTCACAGCTCTTTTGTTGCAAAACTCTTTGAGCATTGGATCAAAAACGCAAACAATATTTAAAATGAATTGTTTTCATACAAAACATGTTTACACATATTTTCGGTTTTTAAAAAACAAGAACTGATTAGTTTTCCCACACTTTGTCCCTAAATTAAAAATAAATTGCTATGAATTTAATTAAATGCGTTCGGAGTTCAGCAAAAATTCAAATTATTTGAGTAAAGAATAACTTTATGTCAATTGAAAAGAAAGAATTCTATCTTTAAATGAATGTTAATTTGTTTTAGTTCTACCTCTTGTTATAACTCTCTCTTAACCTCAGATTTACTGTCAGATAAGCAGCTCTTTGAGAGTGACATATAACTAATTTGTTTGTTTTTACAGGTGGAAGGATATGCTGTTTCTCGCCCTGCATAGAACAGGTCCAAAAGACCTGTTCAGCGCTCACAGACTGTCACTTCTTCGACATTGACACTTATGAGTGTGTACTCAGACCTTATGAGGTCAAAGAGCAGGCACTACCCGTTTATCAGTTCTCGACCAAAAAGGTATTTGTTTTGGGTTTCCTTATCTTATGATACGTTTGTAGAAACCGATCGTTTGTTTTATTCAGAGCTCTGAAGACAACCCAATATTAAGTGAAGCGACTGATCAGAAAACTGAAGAAAATTTGCCAAAAAGGCAGAAAATAGAAAGTGTTTTGACTCAAGACATTACCGAAAAGGAAGACTCGACTATTGAAAAGGAGAAAGAGTATACCCTCACCTATTCGGCTAATCAGGGCACAGGACATACAGGCTTTCTGACCGTTGCTGTTAAATACGAATAGACTTTACACTGTCGTCACGATTATTATTATGAGATGCGTTGCGTTTGGAAGTGTGAATGAAGAACAGAAGACAATGACATCAAAAATAATCAATTTTTATTTAAAACTAATTAATTTTCAATTTAAACACATTTTATGGCTTTGTTTACATTGTAAACCATTTACTGAATATTTAATAATAAATTACAAACACTTTTATAATTAATAAAAGTTTTACCGATTATTCAAAACTTTGCAAAAGTTTCAAAAGTAATGTTAAATTAGATTACAAGCTATTTATGAGAGGGCTGGCGGTTTGAGCCACTTTTGATGCCTTTAGAGCAATGCGACAATTGGTGACACTTAACTGCCAGTACTTAAATGAGAGGCGAAGTCTGTACTGTCATTAGCGTTACATTTGGTGCCAACCGTCCAATCGCGTCAAAAGTGCATCAAACCGCCAGCCCTGGTCACTAGTCACCCCGACTTTGAACTTCTGACCACCAGGCTCGAAAAGTCTTCAGAGTTTGTCAAAGGGAGTGATGCCTCAGTCATGTTCTCTGACTCATCCAGGAATGACATTTTGCTCTGGTTTCGAAAGTGATGTCCTATCTGTGTGTGATATGGCACAGGCGTTAGCACTTGAGGTCCCCCATAATAGCCGGGCATAACTGACCCGAAATCAGTGACGCTGGCCATTGTTGAGGTCGAGAAGCCTCCGGCACCGAAAATAGGTGTGGGATAAGCAAAGGTTGAGGCTCTCAGGTTATGGTATGTAGAGGCGGGAGGGGGCGAGTAGTTGTGGTGACCAAAGTTTGATCTCTTATTTGGCGACTCTGGAGACTCGGATTCGGGAGAGGCCTCCGTTTGGGATATCATTTGCGGAGAAAAGGATCGCTTTATTGCCGTTTGTTTATGGGGTTCGATGTTGTCATTAATGGTCTGTGCGCTGGCATTCACTGCGTTCACAATACTGGGATAGGGTAGTGATCCGGCCTGTGGTGAGTACTGGAGCACTGCTTGAGTATGATGTGGATGGTGGGGGTGCCGGTGTCCTGTCGTGCCATTCAATGGAGTAATCGCCGAATGGATCTGATATGGAAGTGGAACTGAAGCCGCCTCCGCACCACCGGCTGAGGCAGTGCTGGCGTGAGTGTGATGTTGGTGGTGGGGGTGCGCGTACGCGTGACTCATCACAGCGCCTGGTGTTGGATAATAGGTTGGCAGTCGTGCGGTGTGTGCCTCATATGTGAGCCCGTAATGCATTTTGGAGTGAAGGGAATAGAACTGATATAACCAACTGTTGGCCCGCATTACTGTCGCCTCCCTTTCACTGCAATCCATATTTTCGTTATCAAAATCTTGTTTTTAATTGATTTGTAATCTAAACAATACCTCAACACTTGATTTGTGCAAACAATGACCGGTTGCTGAGAACTATCATTACTGTCCTTAACTTGGAGCACAACATGAACCCATATCCATGTGCTGGTATTGGTTTGGAGTCGCAGTAGTAGAATACAAGACCGTTCCTGTTCTGATTGTGTGACTAAAACGACAAATTATATGAATAAACTTTTCCTATTCGGCGCCGTTTATTACTAAAGCCATACTTAGTCTGTGCTTAGACTGCGCTTCCCTGAGATGTTCCCAATGAACGAAGTCATACCACGACAGACCCTGAACAGAGGACTTGTTGTATCCCAAATGAAATTCTCCGCTATATTCAGGCAAAGGAATGCTTTTTTAAAATTTTGTTTTCTATACAAATATATGAAATTTGGCAAAATTGCAGTCAATGTCGGAGTTTATGTTCACTTGTATTCATTTGCATCCCTTTTGTTGACTCCCACTAATGCTATTCCAAAAAGAGTGCTCTGGCATGTAATGGAAGTGCCACTAAAGCTACTAAATCTATGCTATGATAATAGTCTGGATAATAATTTTATGAGTAAAACATGATTTGTTTGCAAAAATAGATGTTTGGCTCATATTTTGTTAAGCTTTGTTCGACACAATGAAGGGGACTGTGTGTAGCGCACAGGTATGTTGATGTTCGACACGATGCAGTAATGCCTTTCTTTTAGCAAATTGACGGTTTTGCTATTATTGAGGATTTCTGTCTCAGTCCGCCTCATGACCTCTACTCTGATCCCAAGTCATGACTTGAGTTATATTCTATTGAAAGTCTATTTCAATCACATTAACCACAACTCCAACACAACTCTCCATCTCTGATGAGAAATTGCGTTTCTCTCATCCATAGGCCTCCGAGTCCTACACCCATTAGGTCAGGTGTCATAAGAGGTGAGGGCGGGTGTGGATGAGGTTTGTTGTGGTTGTGGTGAGAGAACACAACTTAAAAAGTCATTTAATTTTGTTTTGTTATGGAAAGCATAGAATAAAACCGTTTCCATACCTCACGGGTCGAGAGCTATTCATTAACGAATAACATATACAACTGATGAGCGCACACACAGTCACGATATTCACAATATAGACTTAGCTTTGAGTGAGTTTACCACAACTCTAGACTATCCCTGACCTTAAGAGTATACCGAAGGACAGACATCTGTTTTAATAAGATTTTTTTCTGTGGGGTTCTAATGTTTTTCAAAGTTAATTAATCTCAAGAATTGAATAAAAAACTTATTTCATTGGTTTTATCAATAATTTCGAGTCAATTACTAATTAGTCTAAACCTATAATCAAATCATTAAATGAAAGAAAAGTTCTTAAAAACCGACAAAACATTTAAAGAGTGAAACCTTCAATTGAATAAACGTTTCGATTGAAAAAACAAGTCTTACTTTCGATCCAAATGAATGAATTTCATGTCCATTGAATGTATTGAAGTGAAGACATTAGTGCTTCCCTGGACTACACACTCTCTGGTTTCAGGCATCGCAACGGGTGTACAGGTGGCCAAGAAGACGGGTTCGTTGCGGCTGCACAGCGGTAGGAAACTGACGAAATGGCCCTGAATTAAGACTACCTGTGCGGCAATCAAAATATTTGGGATTAGTTTCAAATCGCATGAAAACTGATTATATGTTTTGAATAATAATTGAAATACTTTTTGGTCTCCGAATCTCATTTGTCGCCTCGCATTACGCGACACATTCATCCGACAAAGGAATGTTCGGGTATCCGGTGCTAAACTCAGTGGATTAGGTGTTCTCATCAGCTCTGTCTGAATGGTCTGGTGATCCTGTTTTTCAATTATATCGTAAACACTATCGCCGTGAATGAGAAGATCCTCCTATGAAAGCCATAATGAAATTATTATAAGAGTTGTAACAAAACCATCGATTATAAGACTATCAAAATTATATTAGAATACAATTCTATTGAAAAAAGTTGTCGATTATTAGCGAAAGCGCCGGAAAAGCGCCTAAAATTATATTTTGGCCGATCCGGTAATCATTGTATATGTTTAGTGCGAATGGAAGACAACTACAATCACTTGAATAAGTATGGAGTCATTAAAATAGCGGAATTTGTAATTAAGGCGAGTGTCAATAGTAGTGCTACCTGAGTAGAGCTACCTGTGCAATAAGCTCGCTGTCAAAAAACAAATCCTAATAATTGTTTGCACCGACGGCTAACCTATAATCAAAAGAGTCGCGAAAGTAATTGGTCAGCACTGGAAATATGTGTAAGTCTATTGTATATCCATTAGCATTGAATCAGTAGTGATGTAGTGATGGGACAAAAATTAGTTACTGTTTTCCAGTCGGCAATAGTTCTCTATTACCGTCTGTGCTTCTGAACTGCCTCTCAAAAGAGTAGAGTTTTGTTGAAAGCCACTCGAGACGGGAGGCCTAATTTGCAGTTTAGGCCCGTTTCCAGTCGCAAAGGCCTTCTCATACGTCCTGAAGCTCTATTTCTTGGCGTCGGCGGGTTCGCAGCGGCGGCGCCTCAACCACTGCCTGATATATTGCTTTGCATTTCATATTCAACATCAGAAGGCATTCACAGGCTATGCACTGATTGCCTAAACTTATTAAACTTCATTAAACTATGGGCGCAACAAATCAAATCTAGTAATAAATACTTTCATATTGAAGCTCAGGTATGAGGTATTGGACTATCGATGCGTTTGTCAGCCTTTGATCAGTTGCGCACAACTCAGGGGCTGCCAAACAAATACCACATTCGGCTCAATCTTTATTATTCATTGCAAATGTTATTAAAAAAGTTTGGTCTGAATTGAGGGACGATTCCATGAAAAGTGTCTGACTCTCTGACTCTCGCATTGAATTAATGTCTGTCACTCTTTTTCTTTCCGATAATTCATTGTTGACTAAGATTTTGTGCGAAAAAACTGTTCGTTGTTTGAAATTATCAATCAGTCAAATACACAGAAGCTATGAATCCGAATAATAACTATTTATTTTCCAAATATACTTATATACGGCTTTGAAAGCGAAACTTATTTATTCAGCTCTGGTTTTTAGGCCCACACCCAAAAAAAAGTGTAGCACTTTTTCTCACATCCACACAAGTGAGCCCTATTCCCGACTATCTATTTAACGATAAGGTGCGGCCAACAAACTGTATCAAACAATTAGCTTCTTCTGCAGCTTTTTTGCATTAAATAAATGCATTACAATATAGATAGTCATTATTTGCTCAAAATTTCCCACAGTTTTCAAGTAATTCGGTGGCAGAAAATGAGATTAAAAAGTAACTATCAAATTCATTAAATCGATTTAATTGATTCATAAGATGTTAAGGACTGGCATAACATTTAACGTTTTCTCAACTTTATTGTTAATGCATTTTCTCAATGTTGTAATGGAGGCCTAAAAACCAATTTTATGTTTTCATTATGAACTGGAATGCATTAACTGAACAACTTTCCAATGAAGCCGATTGATGGCTCATTAGTGATCAACACAACACTCAAGCTCTTCGGCAAAGCTCGACACAGCTCTGCCAGCATTGATGAGTTGCCCGGATAATGGCCTTCTCCAGGTTTAGAACTCAATATTTGTTTTGCATTATTTTTCAATTTTTATCCATTGATATATCGATACGAGTGTTGCAACAAAATAAACAAAACTTTCTAATCAGAGAAAAGCACTAAACTTCGGAATGATTTGAATAATTTACTTAAAATGATTTTTGCATGATACAATTTGCAATAAATAATAGCAATATTATTCAATTGGATAAAATGTTAATCGATTGACTGAGCGTGAAAACGGGCACTGGTGCCGAACACGTGGATCACTAGTCTGGCTGAATAAGTCAATCCTGTCCTTGAGAATAGGATCTCATCGATGAGAAAAGTCAGAAGAAAATTACTACTAAAGGCTTTCGTTTGCAATTTTGTTGTCTATGTCTTCAAATTCGCAATAAACTTATGCTCTGATAATAACTTATTGATTTCCTATGATTTCAATATTGATTGCATTTTAAGCTCTCAAAACATTTTGATTTCAGGAAACTTTGTATTTATTTTTCGAGTTCAATAGAATCCCAAACATCAAAAGCAAATCAAGTTTTGTAGTTATTCTGAAAACTTTGTCTCTAAAACAGTCTCTATTGTTATAATTTTTATGCGATTTTAAGTACAGAATAATCCTTCAAATGCACTGTAAGTGTGGCTGAAATTGATCTGAAGTCTCAATTAAGAGTTAAATTGTTTGTCATTTATAATAAAACCATTAGACTTATTGTATGATTGATAGCATTCTTACATCAAAAATAAATTACAAACACATTATTGTGAATCCAATTCAAAGACTGAGCGATGCATTTATTGCACTCTTTGTTATGTTAATGACTTTGGATATCATTTATGTTCAGTAAATCAGAAAACATTAAGAAATTGAAATATTGTTCAGCAAAAAGAACAACAAAATTATTTAATCTTCAATTTCACCGAAAAAGGTATTTGGAGCGTAGGGGCGACCATTGTCTGCGCATTTAAATTAATCGTGTGATCGATATAGTCTTGGAAAAGTGAATTGTGACTGAGCTCGACCTTTAAAGGGCAAACAGTTCCGGGACCTTAAATAGCATAACAGTAGCGGAGAAATTACAGACCAATAGTTATATTATAATAGTTAGTAAACACATCGCTTCTAATTATACAACTCATCATTGGAACGCCTGAGAGCAAAGAAAAGCCAGTCCAACATCTCCTGTAATGACTTTCACTGTTGACGCCACACACGTAACATATTATGACGACCTATATTGCCGTCACTACTATTCTAATGGTTTGTTATATTTTATAAGACTATCATAGATGAGGCCATTTAACTATCAAACCATCGATTGCTTTCCTCCCCTTTTCAATTATAATTGCAAAGCAGGCATCAGCTCATTATAGGCAGTGCTAAACAGCATTTAAGCCAACCAGACTCTGATCCGATGCCAGGGATTACAAGCGGATTGGCTAATAATGCCAGCGATAACTCCCAGAATTGGTTTCCCCCTTCAATATAACAATATTATTGTGGTTTCTTTGCTAACGTACTCTCGGTTACAGCGCCGGCAACTCAAGACTGGCGCTCGAAAGCGAAGCCAAGAGTTCAGACACTCTCACGAAATAGATATTTGTCATGGGCTCGACTCCACCTGCCAATGGTATGCGGATTTGGTTTAAAATTCTCAGCGCATATCACTTTTGCTTTAATCAAAGCTATTATATAAAAAGCCGATGCGTTCAGCACTGGTGCCAATGATTCCGATCCATGATTTCATATAATAATTTGATTTTGTTTTTACACAGAATTGATTGAATTGATTGCACAACACTTATAATTATCGATAAAAATTAAATAAAAAGGCAAACAAAGTCTAGTCTCACCATAGAGTGTCCAAGGTATTCGGCCGCGTTGTCCGATATGTAAAGCAATTTTCCGTTCTGTGTCATCATCATTAAGAAACCACTTAATGCCTAAAAAAAGTTATTTCGAGTTATTAGCAATTTATAAGACAATTAACTAAAAATATTCGTTAATTAAATTATGGTTCGACGCAGTCGTCCCCAAAATCAATCTTTTCTGCAATGACTGCCATTAAGCATCTGTTGTGCAGAGAAAACAGTCTGTGCTCAAGCTTTGAGAGCCAGTCCTGAACGCCCTGAACATTACTGAATACCGGCCCAACTATTATAGGCTATTTGGCACAGATTCTACCAAAATCAATCACAACTGCAATCATTAAAAACATTAATTGATTGTCAAATTTTGTAAAAAAATCTATTTTTATTTTTCGTTCACTGTTTAAAGACATTTTATTTTTATGGCGTTAATAATTTCACAAATATTTATAAATGTGAATGAGTGCTAATCCTTTCAATATATGGGGATGACTTTGATTCTTGGATTCACTATAATTATCATTTAAAACTTGCCTTCTTTCAAATCAATTTTTATGATACTTTTATTTACGTTCAATTTGTTTAAACATTTTTTCTGATTATTGGTTGCATCGATCATATGTTAAAAGTTTTAATTTCTAATCAATTTTTGTTGAGAATTATTACTGAATTCAAGTTATAAATACTAATTAAGGAATTTTAATCTGACATTTGTTTTAAATCAATTACTTTTGAAGCTATTTTAAGACTATTTTTCTGTTAATTATATAATAATGCGTTTGACTCATAGCTATATGGGTCTGGAAATTAGCTTTTGGTAAGAATTAAAAGAGAGTCTGAATGTATGAGCAAACAATTAATCGAAATTATGCTTACTTTGGAGAATCCGAAATGAGGTATCGGAACCTCAGGCGTCAAATCAAGCTTTCGAAAGGCTGTAACATAAATATTAAGAGAATTCTGTTAAAAAGAATTTGTTGTTTGACTTAATAACTATAAAAACTATTAATATCTATGTTTTTTGCGTAATATTTATGATACGAAAATAATTGCAGTCCCTTTTATTTGTAGTCTAGTTTTTGTTTGCATTTATGCAAATCCTAATCAGCTCTGAGTTTACAGTTAAGACTCGAATAGATTGCATGCGGGCTATGAGTGAGACGAGGGTAAGCCATGTAACTTATAAGCCATTTCTCAGCATATTATGAATTCTTAAAAAACACATTATTGATGAGCCTGTGATATAAGGAGCACCTGAGGGCACAAACAGCCCATATATACTTTTGGTTCTCACGATTAAACATACGGATCGCACAATCATTTGCCTGATGCGAGTCAGGCATATATTACTGGATCACAACTATACGGACCATCAATACATACAATAATAGCATTTAATTTACTCTCAACTTATGGACGAATTAAAGGCTATAATTCAAAATATTCTACAAAAATAATAGCGTTTCGAGTCTGAAACCAGTTTAATAAAGGCTTTCCGTACCGATGGTCCACATATGAGAAATGCAGACAAGAAAAGAAGCTCTTTTGAATCTGATCAAATATTTGAGAACATAAATTATCTTTGAACAAAAATTCATGTGAAATATGCATAAGATTTGAATAAAGTCTGAATTCATAATAATCTGGGAATTTCTGTTTTGTGTGACTCATGAAAAGTTAAATAATGTAAAACAATTATACACTGATCATTTAATTCTTTAAATTGATACCTTTCATCCCTTTCTAAGCTATAACCTTTGATCAAAGCATTGAGATGACCCCTCCCTGAGAATTGGCTAAAGTTGACCCCCTGTCAAGCCTGGATTGGATAAGCCTTAGCGCCCGCTGTGTCAAAGACTTATTGATAATACAGTCGAGTCTTCTGTCAGTTTGACTTTACATCGCATTTGCAAAGAATAACTTAAGGGATAATTAGAGACAACAAACTGTATATTTCTCTCCGAAAATCTGTTCAATTTGTATGAAACGTCAAAATTAAGTTATTTTAAGACAAAGTTATTAAATGAAATATTAATTACAAAATATTCTACATTTAACTCATTATTTTCTGTACTCACAATGAAGTAAACTATTGATTGTTAACTAACTTTACAAGAACCAGATTAAGGCATTGATAATTAATTCTGGAAATAAGTTGAATAAATAAGTTGGAATAGCAGTAGTTACTTGACATTTATCATAATGAAAAACAACATATTTGCTAGATAAACTTATCTAAACTGTTTTATTATCTACGCTTTCTCTATACAAAATATATTTACTTTCAAATGCAAAGATCATTAGTACTTGATCATTCATAATAGGATATAGGGTAAAAAATCAAAACCATTCTTTAAAATTAGAGCTCAGATTGACTTTGAAGGAAATTTTTGAATTACATATCAGAGTTTTGTTTTAAAATAATTTTATGAGAATTGGCTAAATGTGAGGACTGAGGACTCGTTTGAACGGCGGTGATCTCAATGTGGGCTCAGAGCACATGTGAGTCACTAATGTATTCTCGGTTTTCAATGACGACTGTCACTGAAGTAATGCATTCTTTGATATTTGGCTCCTACTGTGCCATCAAATAAAAAGAAAGATTCGTTTTGAGAGTAGACCCGAATAAAAGCCAAAAACCAAAGACAGACAATAAATGCAAATGAATTCAATCCAATGTTACATAACTTTTGATTTGTATTATTCGACTCTTAAAGATCATAGAAATATCGAAATATTCTTAATGTAACTCAAAATGAATCTCTGAAATGATGTTAAAATAGTTTGAAATGTTTCGTTAAAATTTCAGACAAATATTTTCTTCTGATAGCAAAATAGGATTTGGAATTTAGTGGAAGCAATAAAAAGCAAATGTGTATTATTTAGTCGACATAATAGCAACAAATGGTTTTCCATAACTTGTACTTTACTTGAACTTATTTTTTGTGGAGAACTCGCAAATCCGGAATCGTTGGCATATTGTGAAGATTGTGGGAAAATAGCTAACACTTCCTCCACCAAATACTACCACCATTTCTCCCAAATTCCTTGTTTTCACAAATTATCTCTCTGAATTTCAGCTATTTTAACAAGTTAACAGTCAATAATCTATCAGAACAGATTTTCTAGCTTGTCACTTTTCAGATATATTTAGTAAAACAAAAGCAAATTCTTTGAATTTAGGTTTAAATTTCACCAAAACTTTCTTTGTTTATATATATTTTTTTGAAAAAGATTTTGATTTAAAAGGTATTAAATATTGCTTATAAAGCGAGTGCGAGGGTGTGATTGCGCTAAGTTTGTTGTCTAAAAGTATATTATTGCTATAATTATACAGCACTGAACATTGACTATCGGCCCCTGGCTTTGGTTTGGTCGGTTCACTCCACCTAATATTTACACAAAAATGCATCGAATGAAACACTATTTGAAACACTTTAAAGGATGCCTTTTATAGTCGATTCGCAGTCATATCAATAAAATCATAAAGAATAGAGCGTTTAAATGACAGGACTCTGTGCTAACTCCCCTGTGCTCTCAAGATAGTTAAACTTGTTATAAAGTATAATATAATACAGTCGGAGCCGAAATCAACTGACAGCTCTGAAGAGCACACACTTTATCGTTGATTAGTTAAGTAAATCTCAACAAAAAGGCTGACGTAAAAAATGTACTCTAGGTATTCCACAACCTTTCCATAACTTTCCTAATCATTCTAGAATAGATTTCTGGTTTCTTTATGTCAACTAAAAGAGTTTTGACTGTCTTTATGAACGCTTAGGGAAATATTTTTGGTTCCACTAATGAACTGAATGGTGTCATTGACTTTCATTACTTTCTTTTGACTGAATTCTTGAGACAATTCACATAATTTTGTGTCATTTAATTAGAACTTTATTATTGCTTTAGTGTCCAATTGAGTCAATAAATAGATTCAATATCTCTTCGTTCAAATATGTCAACAATTGAAGAAATGTCAATTGAATAATTCATTGTATTGCTAGAACAAATTTAACGAGCATCACAAAAAATTAATAAAAGAAACTGGGTTAGTCATAAAGCCTCTGTCAGTCTTCGAGCACTAGATTTATAAAATTCTTTGGTTTATTTTCTGCAAATTTATTCACTTAAATGAAGAACTAATTTGGATTCAATTGAATCAAATAAATAATAGAATAGAAGTCCTTTAATGTATGAATTCCTCTGAAAAGATAAAGTGCTATTCATCGCTAATTTTGTTCTCATTGTCGATACAAATATTTTTGTTGATGATTTAAAATTGAAATTAATCTGAACTGGCAACATTAATTAACAATATTAGAAAGACATTTTCAAAGAATTTATGTGAGAAATGGTTTAAAAATTGATGTTATATTTGAAAGTCAGGCCATATTATTAGAGCCTTTCAAACATCAATGATGGAAAGCAATGATGAGAAAAGTCTTATGAGAGACAAATCAAGACATTGCTATCTATAGGAGACTCAGTTTAATCGTATTTATTTTTGTTATCTAATATGAATGTTTGTTTGTATTTCTTATGTAACTCAAGTGTAAAATAGATAGAAATAAATAAATAAAGGCTTAATCCACTAAAATCCCATTCAACTTATAATTTTGATGGTCAGGCAATGCGTGAGCATCTCATATAATGAATGAATGATCTCTTCATTCGCTTGCATTCAATGTTGACTTTTGTTCGCTATTATAGTATACGATAGCATTGCGTGACAGATATGACTGAATTAATTCCAGTTAAACATATTTCAAATCTCAAAACTAAATCTTTTTGAATGAGCTGTTTATTTGAGTGTCATTTTCACTATAGTATTGGCATTTGCCTCAGATATTCATCACTTTCTCAATGGAATAGCTCATTGAAATAGATCACGAACCAGTCAATCCAAGTCTAATTACCTTGTATCTCAAATCAAATTATCTGTTTCTTCACATTTTTCTTATTTCATTCAAATATAACTTCAAAGTCGATACTAAAATAAACTCTATCTTTGAAATAGCATATGTTAGTTGGTTAGAAGTTACAACTAGTAGATTTTAACCTTTATATATATATATAAATATATATATATTAGTAAAGAGTTTTCAACTATTAAAAGCTAATTTAACACGGACTTTGTCTAATACCGGAAGATTATAACATACAACATGTATATTTTCAACAGTGATTTGAAAATCTGATTGAATGTCCGAAAAGCAATTGTATAGTGATTTGGTGTAAATTAAGGGACGGATTCGATAATAATTTTATTTGATTTTATCAATTATTAAGTGTTTCCCAAGTCTTTCAAAGCGAACAACTAATCGATTAAATATTTAAAGAAAGCCAAACATATAATTTAGCAAGTATAATTCCAAATCATAATTCTTATCTGAGTTCTCAGTTGTTTTAAAGACAACATTTAAAAAATAAAACGACTAATAAATGTTAATTTCAGATGAAATTAAAATAAAAAAGCAGTGATTTTAAGGCTATAGTTATTTAATTATAATATCTGCTAATAATATAGGAATCGCATTGTTTTTATCCAAATGTCACGACAAACATATTGTGCAAAGTATGTCTCAAAGTGAAGGTGCTCTCCAAAGGCAGCTGTTCTCCAGTGCGGTACTGCAGCTGCCAGTGATAGACACTGTTTATTGGATATTAAAAACACTTTTGTTTTGATAATTGGCATAATTTTCATCGATTGCAGACTCAGAGCTGATTGAATGCTGGCCCACATCTGAATGCTTTTGCTAGCGCATACAATAATTGAACTTTTTGTCTTACCATGTTGAAAATAATTGGCTTTCCTCACGTACACACAAACTAATGCCATTAACTGCAATTGTGATAGTCTTTGACGAGTGGAGGACGGGAGGGGCAGTAAATCGCGGAGATTCGCAATCTCAGAGTTAATCAAATCTCTTCGTAGTTTTGAGGCGCCTTTCGTCGACTTGGACGCATCGAAACTGTGCATGGTAATAATTCATTTATCAGTTAATTTATCCATAGTTTCAAAATCGATTAATTGTTTGGAAAAAATAGTTTGTTTGTTAGGAAAATGTTTTAAAATTAGTTGCAATAAAAGAATGCATTCATTAAAGGGGTTCCTATTGTAAGGACTTATAAATAGAATTAGTGTTTATTAAAACCAATTTAAAGACATATTTAGATCTGATATTATTTATTTTGTTTCACTGTTTTGACATTTCGTGTCTTATTTTGATTCAATGTTTGGCCAAAATGTTTATTATTGGTTATAGTTGTAAATAAAGGCACACCACATAAAAGTCTGTTCAAAATCTGTACGATATGTTCTTTAATCGTGACTTTAGTGGTGAAACGATCCGTCACGACCTCAGCACAGGGATGTACTATAAGACCAACAGAGAGACCTCAGGTATGAAAACAGAATACAAGACATAATGTGTATAATAGTATCGAAATTAAAACACTAAATGACTGAACAACAGTTAGAGTTTAGATCAGCGATAACCAAGCTGCCTCCAACAAAACGGACCTATTAGACCCTCTCTCTTCCCTCAGATTAAGCTTTATTTCTCAGGTATACCGGACACTATTGTTTAATACCTCCGTTGGCAATACTAGTGCTATCAATGAGCTAAGAACCATTAGCTAGTGGTGCAAATATTGGGCCGATTGCTCGGGACGTGATTCAGTGCACCTGCCATTTGTTGCAATTGTATGCCATTGTTTGCATCGATGCCATGAAATCATAAATTCAGTTATTTTTGAAGATATATCCGATTGATTCGTGTGCTATAACACGCTTTTTTATTCAATAAATGGTTTGTTCGGAAGCTGCACCTGTCTCTCCTATCTTGCAATCTGCTTATCCATTCAGTTGCTATTCATGTTTTCCCACAGATTTACATTAATTAAAAGCACAACAATTGGCACAAAATGCCACAACTATTCGACAAAACACACAAACAATTGATTTTTTGTGAATCAATTGAGAGGAACGCCATAAGAAATTATGATATCATAAATAATAATAAAAATCGCTAAACATTAATATCATTTACACTTCAGGATAGCTCTGCACTACTTATTTTTTGTTTTATTTTAGGGCCCAGTCCTTACAGATAGGAGTAAAGCCCAGTTCGAGGTGCGGCCACTTTTCATCGGTTAGGTGTTTACCGACTGCCATAACTCTTATTAAGATCAATCATCTCTCAAATTATATCATTCTTTTCAATTAAATTCAACCAAATATTCAATTACTTGAAAAAAATTAAACAAACATTAAATTAATTAATGAATAAAATCATTAAGCTCATTCATTAAATAGGAAACAATCAAAATGACCACAAACTCTAGTAATGAAATATTAAAAGTTATTTTAAATAAGAAAAGAATTTCTGAATAAAATCAGTAATAGTTTCTTAATTTCATTTCTAATTCAGAATATAATTGGTTTGTTTGAAAGGTATGCGATTTCGATGCAATTTCTTTGAAATAGTTTTTTATATGAAAAAACTTTAATAACCAACTCGTCATCAAATAATACTTTTTGTAGAGTTGGGTCATTCATACAGTTTATTGGGCGAGTTCTCTGCTTTAGTCAAGTCGCATCCCTGTAATTTTGTGTCTCTCTCTTTTCCTGAATAGAGCCCCGGGCGCTATGCCTTCAGTATATATCCAGTAAGTTATTTTAGAAGCCATTCTTTGCTCACTCCTACAAAAATGATGCCTTTCTCTGCCTGCAGTTATTCACACCAAACACCGCACACATTATATGCCATAATAATCGACTTAATATATAATACTCTTCACTGCTTTTTTTATACAATGAACACAAAAAGACAATTTAGAAATGAATGCAAAAAATTTTATTATTATTTTGGCATTCATTGGACCGAATGAACCCATTACTGACTACTGTCCGTCTGGGACATCACTTCGTCTAACCTTACACCTGTTTCGTGATCACTGGCATTCAGCTCTGGACTAATTGCATGACTACTCTTTTGGGAGACTAAAATTGAATAAATGATTTCATATCTTCAATACAAATAAAATTCAGTGAAATTCAATAATATTTTGATATCAGAATCAATTGATTTCAATAAAATATTGTCGTCATTTCCCACAATTAACTTGATCAATTTAATTTTTAAAAAATCAATTCTTTGAGCATATACAAAGTTGTGTACAGTATATTGCTGATGTAAGTATCAGGCAAATTATCTTTATAAGATGCAACTGACAAAGTAAAATAAATTGAGAAACTTTCTTGGCAAGTAAAAAGATGAAGTTAGTTTAATTTAAGCATGGTTAATAGTATTAAAACACGTTGAGATTATAAAGTAAGAAACTGCAATAGTGAGGAAACTTAGCGAGAAATGAAAAGTAAGGATCGATTGGGACATACCTTAACATGAGAGGCATCATAATTAGTGCTGAAGATTGAGTCGAATATCAATTCCAAAACAATTGCATTCCTTTGAAGTGTATTAAACAAAATCAAAGCGAAACAACACATAAAATGCTTTGTCGTTAGTTTGGGTTAAATGTGGTTAGAGATTAACCCAAACTGTGTGTCGGATCACTCTCTTACTGATGGGAACTGCTGTGATGATGCACTGTTGCCGGTCCTGTCCGTCCCATACATACGACGCGTTACCTTCTTATCCAATGGCAGACCAGACTTTTGGCACAACTGTTTGGCTCTCTTTCACAGCAATTATACCGCAAACAAGAATTGAATCATTTCTGTTGGACTACATCTCCATAAGTATTGCGTGAATTCCATAATAAGTCTGACAATACCTGTGCTCTGCTCTGAATTTTCTTTCTAAAGCTATTATTTGAGCCAAAGTTATCGATGACATTTTAATTTTAACCATTCATTATATTCATTAGTGCTAAATATAACAAAGTTAAGAATGCTTTTATCAATTCTCAAATTGCCTAGATCAATATTCTAAAATAAACGTTGGATATATGTATGAGTTATCTCTGAATATGTTCTAATAGAGGAGAAAAAGCAACTTGTAATATAGTTTTAAAATGATTTAGAAATTAACTGAATTGGAGTTTTATCACTGATAACTCTTTAACATCAATTACTAATTGAATTACAGTAATTGAATTGAGTTTGTATTTTGTCGCCACAAATTTTCATATCTACATTTAGGTTCTTGCTAAAAGCGATGTATTTCTAAATAATATGTAGAAGAAGATTGAATAAAATTGCTAAAGATTTTTAAATAAATTTTTACTATAAAATTCTTTTTCAAAATCAGATCTATTTTGACTTTAAAGTCTCCTATTTTAAAATCTGATTAAATATTTGAATGTTTTGTTTTGCCTAATTTTGAGTCAGAAGATATCAGAATATGATTTAGTTTCTGGTAGTTGTGTTGATTCATTATTTATAAAACTGTAAAAAAATTGTCACAATTTGAGTTTACACAACTTTTGTTTGAAAAACTCAAATTGTGAATATTTTTAGAGTTTTATAAATTAAATCAGAATATGTTTTGTCAATGTCATTGGTTTTAAGTTAACCCAGAATAAAGTTCTTTAATATTACTGATAATTTTTTTAAATGTATATTGTTTATTGAATTTTGTTTCTAATCGAATGTAAGAATCTCTCTCTCTCTCTCTCTCTCTCTCTCTCTC